>CAUYRT010075196.1:0-62119 GCA_963574885.1 Lepilemur ruficaudatus
AATGATTTTTAGTGAATTTACCAAGATGTACAGTTAATCACATAAATCAGTTTTAGAGGAATTCCTTCCCCCTATTGAGACCCCTAATTCTGCTCCCCAACTACTTTTCAAGCATGTCCCACCCCTCCACAGTGCCCACCATGTTGCTCAGACATGGGTTTACCCCCCACCACCCAAATCCTGCAGTTCAAGTTCTAGCCTTAAAACTCTTTGAGGGTTTTAATTTGAAGAGTGCCTACTGCCCTGGTCAGTGTGAAAGGCCGGTCTAAGAACTTCCTGTAGGGCTGGTCTAGTCTTTGCAAATTCCATCAGAGAATGTTTGTCTGAGGACTTTATTTCTTCTTCATAGATGAAACTTAATTTTGCTGGATAAAGAATTCTAGGTTGGGCTTTTTTCTGTTTTAGAAGATTAAGGATAGGCACCCAGTCCCTTCTGGCTTGTAGGGTTTCAGCTGAGAAATCTGCAGTTAATCTGACAGGCCTGCCTTTGAAGTTTATTTGTTGTTTTTGTCTGGCTGCATGGAGGATTGCTTCTTTCGCATTTACTTTGTTCAGCCTAATAATCACGTGACGAGGTGATTGCCTTTTCACGTTGAGTCTTCCAGGAGTTTTGTGTGCTTCTTGTACCTGAATATTGAGATTTCTGGCGAGGCCTGGCATATTTTCCTCTAGTACTTCATGAAATAAGTTTTCCAGCCCTTGTGAGTGGTCCTCAGCCCCCTCCGGCACCCCTATTAACCGTAGGTTAGGTTTTTTTAAAAATACATAATCCCACACTTCTTGTAAACTTTGGTCTTGTCTCTTGTTTCTGTGTTCCCTTTCTTCTTCTGATTTGTTTAGTGCATACGCATACTCTTCAAGCTCTGAAATCTTCTCCTCAGCATGGTCCATCCTGTTATTAAGACTTTCCATTGAGTTTTGGAGCTCTTTGAATATTTCCTTCATTTCCAGGATTTCTGTTTGATTCTTCTTTATCAATTCAATTTCTTTGGAGAATTTTTCATTCATTTCCTGAATCGTTCTTGTGGTTTCTGTATGTTGGGAGTCAATTTTCTCTTCAATGTCGTTGAGTTTTCTAACAATCCATATTTGGAAATCTTCCTCTGTCAGATTAATTGTATCAAGTGGGTTGCTATCAGTTGGTGATGATCGAGAATTTATTTTTGGAGGTGATTTTTCTCTCTGATCCTTCATGTTTCCTGTGATCTTTCACTGGTTCTTTCTCATCTGGGTTCTTTGTCAAGGATCAGAGTTGCTGGGACTGGATTATGAACCACAGTCTGATAGGCTGCTTCTATCTTCTTTCAGCCTCCAGCAGGGAAGAGGACTGGAAGTGGAGGTAACAGTCTGGCCTAATTTTGATTTTTCAAAATTTGTTGAAATTTGTTTTGTGGCCTAACGTATGGTCTATTCAGGAGAATGTTCCATGTGCTGATGAAAAGAATGTATATTCTGTTGTTGCTGGGTAGAATGTTCTGTAAATGTCTGTTAGGGAAATTTGGCATAAGGTCTAGTTTGTTTATTTATTTATTTATTGATATTTTTATAGATTTAGGGGGTACAAGTGCACTTTTGTTATATGGATATATTATATAGAGGTGAAGTCTGGGCTTTTAGTGTACCCATCACCCAAATTGTGTACATTGTACTCAATAGGTAATTTTTCATTCCTCACCCCCCTTCCATTCTCCCACCTTTTGGTGTCTCCAATGTCTATTATTTCACTCGGCATATCCATGTGTACCCATTGTTAGTTGACTTTCTGAGTTATGTTACTTACGATAATGACCTCCAGTTCCATCCATGTTGCTGCAAGACTGTTATGGTTATCTTCATCTCTAGCAGCCAGAAAGGGAAAAGAAGATAGAGGAACCTATTCAAAGTTTATATAGCTTATATTGAAAGTGGCACATATCACTTCCATTCTTATTCCTTTTGCTAGAACTCAATATGTGCCCCCATGTAAATGCAAGGAAAACTATGAAATACAGTATAGGTGTGTGCTCATGAAAAAGAGAAGCACATGGATTTAAGTGAACTATTGGCAATCTTTGCTTTAGAATGGAAGTGACAAAAATTGCAGCGGCGATTTTTTTAATTGTTGGGGAAATTGCTTTATTCTTTCTAGGTTGTCAGGTGGCCTCATTTTGTTGTATTTTAATAACATTTTTCTCTTAATCCTCTTATCATCAGCTCTGTAATTTCTGTTCACATCTATTCCTTTTCTTGAAGCATCTTATATTAGTTACTTCAATTGAAATAAAAAAAGTCTATGACCTAAGCAGTAAGAAGAGAAAGTATTTTGTCCTGTACATAATCCTGAGGGAACCAGTAAAGAGGAGGAAGAGCTAAAGGACAAACAAACATTAAAAAAGAAGCAACAAAAAATATTAAGAAAAGAGAGAGAAAATGGAAGATCTGGGTGGAGCAGGGGTACTCCTAATGGGTCTCTGAAGTGCCATTCTTTCAAGAGAATTGAGTTAAGAGTCACAAGATTAAGACCACAGTGGGATGTGCTACCTTCAGGAATATCCCTGGCAAAGGAGACCTGCAAATTATGGCCTTTGTGGTCTTCTTCTTTCTTGGTAAGAAATAAACAGACACAAGCATATTACTGGAGCCTCTTTTTCCTCAGTCTTTCCCTCTGTTGGGGTTTGTTGCATGCTCTCTGCGGCTGCCACAAAATACTGAGAATGCCTTGAGATAGCATGTTTTCCATTCAAAATCATGATTCATGAATCCCCTATGTTGTAAACTAACCTGCAGAATGGGAGAAGGAAAGAAGGAGAGGCAGGAAAACACATTTTTGGGTTTCTAATTCAGTGACTTGGTTTCTGAGGCATTCCAAGAACTCCAGTGAAATTTGACTTACCATCATAGCATCTTTGAAAATAAAAGCAAAAACGCAACAAATGAAAATATGAAAAAGGTGACCATGCCAGTGAAACTCAGAGGGAAATTGAGATAGACAAAGCTAACCTGGGAATACAGTATAATTTTGTACAACTTATAATAAATATTCATTTATATAGTGCATGTCTAATTATGTCTTTGGGGAGACAAGAATCATATCTTGTAAAGGCTGGCTCTGGTATTGTTAGCTCACAGCATTGTATTAGTCCAGTTACTTTATGTATTTGGTAACATTTATCTGTTTATTTATTCATTCAGAAATATGAGAAGAAAGATGATTTAAGTCACATGGGAGAAAGGTCACTTCATTGCTAAATGGGAGCCCTAGCTTTTGATATTGGCTTGCCGTGATATTATGTGGCATTAGGCAAATTATTTAATATCCTTCGACCAAGTTTTCTTATTAGTAAAATATGTTGTTGCAGTCAATGACCTTTGAGGATTCATTTAATGCTGACATTCTGCAACTGTTGATTATTGTCTTCCATTTTCCAGAAAGATGTTAAAGTAGCTAATTCTAGGAACATATATTTTTAGTTCTATATATCAGAGTGCCAGTAGCTCTTTAATAATGTATGTTTGAATAAGACACTTGATTAGATTCAACACATTTATATTTGGTTTAATAAGTCTTTTCCTCTTCTTCTTATTCCTCTTCCTCTTCTTCCTCTTCTTCTTCATCTTCCTCCTCCTCTTCCTCCTCCTCTTCTTCCTCCTCTTCTTTCTCCCCCTCTTCCTTCCCCTCTTCTTCTTCCTCCTCCTCCTTCTTCTTCTTCTCTCTTCTTTCTTCTTCTTCTTTGCAAAATTTCACTTTATTGCCTGGATATGAGGGCAGTGGTATGATCATAGCTTATTGTAACTTCAAAATCCTGCACCCAAGTGATTCTCCTGCCTCAGCCTCCCAAGTAGCTGGGACTACAGGTATGCACCATCATACCTGGCTAATTTTTCTCTTTTTTTGTAGAGATGGGGTCTCTCTATGTTGCTCAGGCTGACAGTGAACTCCTGACCTCAAGCAATCCTTCTGCCTTGGCCTCCCAAAGTGCTAGGGTTACAGGCATGAGCCACTGTATTCAGCCTTCGTTTAATAAGTCTTTCTTCAATATTCAATCTATATTTGTAAAGGTATCTGCTGAAGTGAATGCATTCAAAATATTGTTATTTGTACCTACTATGAGAATCTATAAATTATCAAGGTACAATTACTGCTTATAAGAGGCTTATAGAAATGTAGCAAATATAACACATTGATTCTAAAAATATAATATATGTTACAGTGATAAGTGCTACTAATTGACCCACTTCTCATATGGTGGCAATTCACCTGGGGAAATTTCTGTCTCAATTTTCTCCTCTTCCAGGCCAGATAATCTTTCCAAAATTCTGGGTAAGAGGTAGGATAGTGGGAGAGAATGCAAAGACCCTCTTGAGACTACAACTCTCATCAAGGCAGCATGGGCATACAATAGTGAATCAGGCAGCCCCTATAGTTGAGAAACAGATAATGTCCTTCAGTATTGAAAGAGGTGAATCTAAACCCCAGTTTCTTTAATAAATCATCTAAAAAAAGTAAGTCCCCAGTAACCAAAGTGTGCAATAATTATTTCTCACTAGAAAATAACACTGTTCTTCTTTGCAGGAGTAAAGACCATGTAGCTTTAGAACTAGAAACAACAGATTTTGAACCTGGACACTGTTTCCTATTGGCTATGTTACCTTAAGCCAATTGTGTAATTTCTCAATACATGAAAGTGAAGGTAGTAATACTTACCTCATAGACTTGTATAATTTAAAAATAAGTGACACTCAACAAATGTTTTTATTCTCTCATAATCAAGGAAATGAACAATAATATAATATATTTATTTATTTACCTAATTTATATGTATAGTCATCTATTTTCCATGGAGGAAGCTACCCTCATTGCCACCTTGACTAAAACTTAGATACCTACTCTTTATATCTAAGAAAATATACTGGATAAATGTTCAAAACTTTATGCAGATAGAACTCTTTGATATGAAGAGTGAGACTTCTGACTCATTTTAAATCTGGTATTTTTCCAGTAGATATAAAGGGTTTTGGTTGTGATTCATCATCTCTCAGGTGCTATGTCTACATTAAAAGGCCAACCATTTTGTCTTAGTTTTACACAGATACCTTCTAATAGTGTCAACTAAGCAAGGCAAGGGCAAATGGTCTTTAAATATTGATGTCATGGGAAAGTGAAAGTTTAATCATGCACAACCTCTCTTCCTCACATCTCTGTTTTTCTCTGTTCTTCCTTAACAACTCTTACACAAGCCAGATTATGTATCTTCTCAGACGACTCTGAAAAGACATCAACACTCTCGTTGACACCTAACAGAGAACTCCACTGTATAAGAACGAGCTATGTGGATCATGAGAATGTGGTCTATATCACACTCACTCCATCAGTTTATCATAGTTAGTATGATAGACACCAAAGGAGGTTAGAGCAGCTCCTTCCTTGGAGATGTTTAACTGCTTATTATCACTAGGGACCATCTGACTTGGGTACAAAAGATGGGACCATATGACATCTGGTGACTTTTTCAATGCTGTTAATTCTATGTTGCAGATGTTGGTGTTGTGGTTTGTAGATACCATAATCAGGAGCAGCATGAAAAGAACAAGGGATTAAAGTATCCTTTATTTTGGGGGGCTTGTATTGTCACATTTCCTTAACTCTTATGCACCTCTTCTGGAAGCACATAGGAAAAAACAAGTTGGATGAGGAGCAAATGACAGTGAAAACAGCGGGAGTAGATAAGGGGTCCACAAAGACTCATGTAAGGCATTGAAATGAGTCTCTATAGAGTCACTTTTGCAAGTGGTTTGAATTAATTGCTCCTATAGTTACTTCATTTAGAGGCAGAGAATCATCTGCATGGGAACCCTGCGTAACAGCAATGAGATACATGGGTTTTGTTCAGCGGGTTTTAAAATAAATTATGTTTTATAAATTTCTACTGAAGTTCACGTCAGGATATTTCAGTGTCCCGGTCAGTCTTAACATATGACAAAATTAACAATGTGTAAGGCAGCTGGCACAACAAAGTTAGACTCAATAAACAAAGCCAGATTAAATAAAGCAATTACTTCAGGACTTTGTGTGGGGCGCTAGCTGGGGATGTGGTGAGGAGAACACCAACCAATTTAATATCAACAATTATAGCATGTGAGAGACTGAGGAAATACTCAACTGAATTAATATGTTGCATCAATTGAGCTTACTTTTTAGGTTGTAACGTGTGACTATTTATTCCTTAAAATATCATCTTTTTAAAGTGTTGTAAGAATAAAAAGTTTCTAGAAAACTCATAAGATGAAGCACACTCTTGTGAAAAAATGATTAATTGCTATGTCAGCCACCCAGCTGCTGAATTTTGGGCAAGCTCCCAAGGCTTTGTTTAGAGTAAGTTTCCTCTAGATTTCAGTTTCTTCATCTATGAAATAAGAGGTTAGAATAGATGATCTCTAAGGTCTATCTCTTTCTGTTTAAAGTTGTATTATTGTTTAACAATTAATGAACCCAACATTCAGTATGTATGGAGGACTATGATGAACCAGGTGTTACCTTGGGTGCTGTGGTCACAGAGATGAATAGGGCAGTAATCCTGCCCAAAGGCCTGCGGTTCTGTCTCCTGTAGGTCTGTACATATTCTAAAGAGTTCATTTAGAATTACAGTATCTTCTTATTTTATTTACATGCCAAGATCCACAGGCAGTATGTTATTAGAGGTGTGTCTGCATTCATGCAATTGGTCATTAATTACTGAACACGAAATGAGAGCATTAGTACGATATTGCATAGTGATAAAGTGCTCTAATGGAATGCTAAGTAGAGGGACATACATTTTCTTGGCCTTCAGGATACTAAAGTATGCACGAGGATATTACCTGTATGTTGAACAATCTCTTGTCTCTGTCCTGTCTTGACCATCGATTCCGTATCATTCCACTGAAATTTAAGAGCCTGCAGAAAATTTGATTTATAGATGGCTGAAAGTGTTTTGGAAAGCAATAGAAAACGTTATCTCACTGTTCCAAATGGTTTCATGTTCAATTCTGAACCTCAGGAGGTCTGTAGTGTTGTTGGAGATGGTGGGGAAAAGGGGAGGAATTGTTGGGAAGATGAAGAGCAGTTACATCAGTTACGAGAAATGAGCCTGGCGAGGAAACAGATGTATAAAGATGGGCTGGGGAGATTAAGGACATCCTGGTGGGGGCACATGCTTGAAGTCGGTGAACTGGTGGTGGGTGTGGGTAAGGTAGGCAGTGACAGGTTTACTACATTTCTACATTTTAGTGTATAGAAGCGGGGAAACTCCTTGAAGAGTGAAAGAGAGAAACCTTAAGGAAAAAAAGGAGTATTGCCACGAATATAGCAAGATTTTAGGGGATAAATTATAGAATGAAAATATACTAAACAACAGTTTTAAATAAATTAATATATGGTAAGTAATAAGTGAGTTATTAAGAAAAGTCTGAATGATTGAAGTGTGTTTCAGAGAAGACAACTATTTTAGGACTGAATAATTTAGTTACAGCTGAGCTGAGTGGGCTATAGGCCTGAGACAAGTTCTCGTGTTCTTATGAACTGGCTTTTATTGTCAGGTTTATTGTAGTTTATATTTCAATATCTATTATATATTATGCTGTGCTATGATATACTCTTTGTCTAAGAATGTATTTATGATGGGCATAATGAGCTGGGGTTAAGTGTCCAAAGGATAAATGCCTGAGTTTTCCAAATACCTGGTTACAGAATTTTCTCATGGTTTGAAGTGTAGCTCAGCAATTTAGCTGAACATTAAAGAATGGCCAATTATCTGCTGAACTTCACATTTTATCAATAAACAAATTAATAACTCACGATCGAAAACTTTTAATTGACCTTAGCATAATCATTCACCCAGAAAATTTTCTGAAAGTATGCCTTTCTCCAGGCTGTGACATATGAGCATACAGGTTTGAATAAGCTTTGTAAATGAAAATCTGGATATGAGATATATGAGATAAATCAGGGTGTGATTATTCTTCATGAGAGTAAGATCTTTCATTTTAATGAAAATCATCGTAGAATGATTTTATATGTAATTGGTTATAAAGATTTAGACATCAAAATTAGTTATAGCTATGGCAGACTATATCCATTATATACACCACAACATAATATGGGATCCAAAGAGCTTTTTATTTGGTTCTGAATTATACAGAAAGTTGCCATTACCTAGCTAACTAATAATTTACAATGCACATATATCCAAGGTGTGGTGGTTTAAAAATATGTCCACAAATTCTTTGTCATTCTTCGTACTGAGAAGTGGAGTCTATGCCCCCTTCCCTTAGAACTAGATGGGCTTTTGTGACTGCTTCAACCAAAACAGAGTATAAAACTGCTGCCTTGCTGGCTGCAATATTTACTCTCAAAGCCATTAGCAGCCCAGCAAATGGTCTGACTGCCTTGAGGCCACCATGCTGTAAAGAAGCTTAAACTAACCCATGTGGAAAAACCGCAGGGAGACACCCTGAGACTCCACAAAGAGACAGAGATCCCCAGGCAGTCCCCAGCTCTCCACCACCTGCTGTTCCAACTTCAGTCACCATCTGACTGCAACTCCCTATCAGACCCCGAGTCAGAACTAACCAGCCAACCCTTCCTGAATTGGTGACTCAAAAAAAAATGAGAAGAGATAATAAAATGATTGCTGTGTGCTAAGTCACTAAATTTTGGGGCAATTTGTTGTGCATCAATAGTATCTGGAAGATAAGGAGAATTTGAGAAGAAATATGAAAAGCAAGAGATTAAAAACCATTTAAGGCAGTGATTTTTTAGCATTTTGGAGTGATGTTAAGAACCCCCTTTGAAATTTTGATTAAAGGGGTGGATCTTTATCCTGGAAAATTTTGTATAAAATTTCAGGCACTCATAACCTTCAGGAAGCACAACCTTGCTCAAGATCTCAGTTTTAAAAGCAGTTGAAAAAAATTTCCTCAGGTAATCAAGATAATTATTGCAATTGAGCGTGAAATTTAACTTCCTATTAGTTGACTAAAGGGGAAGTAAGATGGATTATACAAATTTCTCATTGTCTAGTAAATAGAAGCTTATATATTTGTCTGTGAAGACCTGCGTTTCCATGGCACAACATTCTGGGGGAAATTTCTAGTTTGGAAACTTATTTGACCTGATTAACCAATGGACAAGGTCTAATTGTAGGTTTTTAGGAAAGATCGTCAAATGGCTATTTTTTACATAGATTGGTTGATTTAATTATTGGTTAAGAAGATATGGCTTTAGGAGAGTGAAGAATTTTCAGCTGTCTGAAATCTCATCAAGTTTTGAAAAGTGTTTATTTTATTATATTGTCAGCTAAAGAAAAAGAGAAACCTTAAACTTTATATTCTTTATTAGTAAAGCTTTGCTTTGGCCTCTGAGAACCACCATAAAATCAAGTTAAGCATTTTACTTTTATTATGTGATGGGTAGTTTAGAGGTAGGCAGTTATTGGGGTTGATTTAGCCAGTCCCCTTCCCTCAGAACTTGTTCTGTCACCCAGGCTAGAGTGCAGTGGTCTGACATTAACTCACTGCAGCCTCAAACTCCTGGGCTCAATCAATCCTCTTGGATCAGCTTCCAGAATAGCTGGGATTATAAGCGTGGGTCACCATACTTTGCTAATTAAAAAACACTTTTTTTTGTAGAGATGGTGGTCTTGCTATGTTGCCCAGGTTGGTCTTGAACTCCTGATCTCAAGAGATTGTCCCTCTGCAGCCTTCCAAAGTGCTGGGATTATAGGCATGAGCCACCTTGCTCAGCCAAAAACACTTCTTAATAAAAGATGACTGTCAAATGAGTTCTATAATACTGTCCATCAATGAGTCTGGCTATTGGTATATAATTCTTGTGGGAGCTGAAAATGTAAGTAGACACATTACAAAAGTTTATTGTCAAATAGCTGTCAATTTCCAGTAAACAGTGCGTCCTACATACTTTTCAGAGCTCTTAATTAAAATTAAAATTGATGTTTTATAGTAGAACATTGTAATTTCTTATTTATAATACTTTTAGCCAGAAAAATTCATAAATCTCTAAGAATTAAAAGAATGAGAGGTTTTGAATTGATGTGGTATTATACTTCCCAATGATAGCAATGAATTTTTTCTTCTTATTTTATTTTATTATTATTTCAAAATATTAAAGGGTTACAAATGTTTTTGTTACATGGATACATTTTATAGTGCTTAATTTGGGGCTTTTAGTGTGCCCATCACCTGAATAGTGTTCATTGTACATGATAGGTAGGGTTTTAAACCCTATTCGCCTCCCCATTTCTTGATTTCCTATGACCTTTGCATCTCTTTGTGCCCATGTGTGCCCATCGATTAGCTCCCAATTATTACAGAGTACATGTGGTGCTTGTTTTTCCACTCCTGAGATACTTCACTTAGGATAATGGTCTCCAATTCCATCCAAATCGCTGCAAAAGACATTATTTTATTCCTTTTTATGGCTAAGTAGTACTCCATGGTAGGTGTATATATTAATATATATACCGTATTTCTTAATCCACTCATGAATTGACAGGCACTTAGGTTGACTCCACATCTTTGTGATTGTGAATTGTGCTGCAATGAACATTCAAGAGCAGGTGTCTTTTTTTAATAAAAGTACTTATTTTCCTTTGAGTTAGATACCCAGTAGTGGGATTGCTGGGTCAAATGGTAAGTCTACATTTATTACTTTGAGGAATCTCCATACTGTTTTCCATAGAGGTTGTATTAATTTGCAGTCCCACCAAGAGTGTATAAGTATTCCTTTCTCTCTGCATTCATGCCAGCATCTATTGTTTTTCAAATTTTTAATAATGACCATTCTGACAGGGGTAAGGTGATATCTCCTTGTAGTTTTTTTCCCCCAGAAAGTCTAGTTTCATTTTATTTTTTTATTTTAGTATATTATGGGGGTACAAATGTTTAGACTACATATATTGCCTTTGCCCTGCCCAAGTCAGAGCTTCAAGCATGTCACTCCCCCTGACAGTGCCCACCGCATCCATTAGGTGTGAATATATCCATTAAAAAGTGGACTGAGGACCTCTTGTATTATCCTGGATAGAGCTGGAGCCCATTCTACTAAGTGAAGTATCATAAGAATGGAAAAACAAGCACCACATGTACTCACCATCAAATTGGTATTAACTGATCAACACTTAAGTGCCCATATAGTAATAACATTCATTGGGTGTCAGGCAGATGGAGGGATAGGAGGGGATAGGTGTATACACATCTAATGGGTGCAGTGCACACTCTCTGGGGGATGGACACGCTTGAAGCTCTGACTTGGGAGGGGCAAAGGCAATACACATAACCTAAACATTTGTACCCCCATAATATGCTGAAATAAAAAAATTTAAAAAATATGGGCATGAATAGGACATGTATAGAAACTTTTCAAAAGAAGACAAAGAGCCAACAAACATATGAAAAAATGCTCAACATCTTGTAGTTTTAATTTGCATTTCCCTGATGATTAGTGATGTTGAGCATTTCTTCATGTTTTTGGCCATTTGTCTATCCTTTTTTGAAAAACTTCTGTTCACATATTTTGCTCACTTTTTAATGGGGTTGTTTCTTTTTTTCCTGCTGATTTCTTTGAGTTCTTTGTAAAAATTCTGTATGTTAGCCCTTTACTGGATGTATAGTTTGCAAATATTTACTCTCATTCGGTAGGTTGTCTATTTACTCTGTTGATTATTTCCTTTGCTGTGCAGAAGCTTTTTAATTTAATCAAGTCCCATGTCCTTGGAAATATCCTGCTTAGAAAAAGGAGAGAATTCGTGTCCTACCCTGAGAGATTAATCCAGCAGGGGAGGAGCGGGTGCACTGAGAGCCTGTAATGCAGCTGTTCCACTTTGTCCCGCTCCTCGTGATTGTCACGGTTCGAGCTGATGCTGGGCAATCTTTGTGTGAAGTGGTGGCTTGTTCCCCAGACCACTCTTGAAAGCTCAATTTGGAGGCTGAGCAAGACCCTCTTCATTGAGGTTGGTGTTTTGGGCTGTTGCTCTGTGCACTTCTCCCCATGGAGGTGACAGTGTTATCTTGGTGAGGCTATCTAGGCAGTGGTCGTGGGTGTCTGGGCTGTGGTCCTTTGCTCAAACTTGGTCAAAGTCCCTGGCAGAGCACTGGACCTTGGGGCAGTTCCCACCAGGTGGCCAGTGGGAGCCTCAGGCTACAGGGTTCAATGGCAGTGGAGGGCCTCATGGCTGGGTGCAAGAGTCCAGTGGCACACTGGAGCCTCAGGGGTAAAGCCATGAGACTGTGCCAGTGGTGGAGTCTGAGGGTGCAGAGCCATGGGCCCAGTGACAGTGCTGAAGGTGGGCAGGGAAGCTGTGGGGCCCACCACCAGTGCTGGAGCCTCCAGGTGGAGCCACTTGCCCAGCAGCTGCAGCGGAGCTTCCGGGGTGGAGCCTCTGGGGCCTGATGGGAACATTTAAGCCTCAGAGAGTAGAGCTGTGGGCCCAGAAGCTGTGGGGAAGCCGTGGAAGTGAAGCCTGGGGCCCCGAGAGGAGACCTGTGGCCTTATGGGGGAGCAGTGGCTGCTGCTGGAGCCTCAGAGACAGAGCTGCTGCCTGGAGGTAGGGCAGGAGCTGTGTGGGCAGGGCCAGAACGGTGGAGTTGGAGCTGCGTGGGGCGGGCGGCAGTGCGAGGTTGCAGGGGGGCTGCGGCCTCTGAGCGGGGGGGGGCTCTACTCCTGCCCAGGTCCCATAAAGGCAATCCCTGCGAGGCTTCTCAGATGGTGTCTGTGGTGCCTGTTCTGCTTAAATCCCCTCTACGACAATATAAATTTCATTACAGAAGGGATTACGTTATTGAATTGTTTGCCTTTCATTGGCAGCACCTGTGCAAGTACCTTGTGCATAGTAAGTGTTCAGTAAATATTTGATGAATGAATTAATGAATAAATTATATATCTAAATATACAAGAAAAATAATTCTACTCTTTGGCCTTTGGGGACTTAGATTTCATTATCCTTTCCTTTAGAATTTTATGCCTTTTAACAATTTTATTCATGAGAGTAGATAAGAATAAGCTCAATGAACTCAGAAGTTAGAAGACAGAAATTATGGTTTAGTGTCACTTAATTCTTACTGGCTATCTGCCAAAACCTCTTACACAAGGTCAAGTGTGTGTAAAGGTCCAATTTCTTATGCCCAAATGTGTAATTGTTTCTTCAAAAGAAGTATATGCAGAAAGACAAAGTTCTATTGCAAATCGTATATCCAACTAGGTGGATAGGATTCCCTAAAACCTTCATAGATTCCCCAAAATCTTCATTATTTATAGCAGAAGGTGAACAGTAAACCCCAAATACAGTTTTCTTATTAGAAAATTAGATTCAGGTTAGGATGCTCCAACTTGTTTTGAAATCTCTGGAGTCTATAGACTGATGGTTGGAATTTTACAGACAATTACATAATTTTGTATTTATTTAAGACTGTCTAGCAAGCTCGATTACCCAGATTGCTAGCTTCCTTCTTTCCACTTAATTAGCCTGAAATGATCAAGGTCTGAAATTCATTTAGGGACTTTGGGACACTTTTATGGTGGGGAATCTCTTAATGTATGACTTGAGTGCATTAAATGGTCATTAGAGACCAAATTGTGAAAGCAGCTTATCAATATTGTGGGTTTTCTCTGAGATTGAAGCTCATTCCCAGAAGAGTTTACATTATAATATGAAGCTAACTGAAAACACTAATCCATAGCATTTAGAGGCTTGATGATGGCTAAATCAGATTTGAATAGTCTAATCTTAAGATGTCTTACAAGAGGAAATAGAAAATGAAAAAGTAATCTGATACCAAAGGCTAATGACAGTTAAAACCAACTTCCATGCCCGCAATTCTAGCTTACTGTATAAAAAAGTGAACTTAGATCAGTGAAAACATATATTTCAAAATAGTGTACATTTCAGGGGTGAAAAAATATTTGAAAGAATAATAAGAAATACTGATATGAAATCTATATAACAGTTACCGTATCTTTTACTATTTGTTTTCTCAGAAAGACCTATTTGTTCTCATACCAAAGAGCTCTTTCAGAGATAAAAACAGGTATATTTAGGGATGTACATTTTTGGACTCAATGAAATTTTAATTTTTCATAAGGCACTATAACTCCACCAAATGATAAACTATTTAAAGTGTTCTCAACGCACACATGCTGATTTGAAATTCCAGATGACCCTTATTAAATCATCATGCAATCTTTAAGCTCTGTCAGATGGGTCTTTATGTTAAATGAAATAAGCTAAGCACAGAAAGACAAATATTACAGGTTCTTACTAATATGTGGGAGCTAAAATAGTGGATCTCATGAAGAAACAGTATACTGGTGGCTACCAGAAACTGGGAAGGCTAGAGGGGGCAGGAAGAGAGGGGTTATTTCTCTATCTATCATTTATCTACCTACCTATCTAGTTTCTATCTACCTCTTAACTATTTGTAAATATTAAACTTGTAGTTTAAAAGAATATTCCTTTCCTAATATACTCAATATCAGTTCTGTAGGTGATTTTAATCCTAAAATGTTTAAAATGAGCTTGTTGCATAGTCATCAATTGCATAGGTATGACTTTTCATGTATATAATTTAAAATGGTGATGGTAAATTGGAATCCTCAGTTTCATATCATTCTTTAAAAATCAGATACTTAAAAAATTGGCTTAAATTATTTGAAAGGTCATGATTTTTAAATTAAAATTATTTTTCTAGTTGCATTTATTTCATGGTGTTATGTAAAATTAGAGATGGGTTTCATAAAGGGCTACAAGGATTATCTTGTTCTCTAAATTTTATGAAAGCAAGTGACCTCACGCCTTCCTTTCCTCCCAGCCTCAGTTTACCATCCTCTCAAGTCTTTTACTCTGGTGTTTGTGCCAGTCCTTCTGCTGAGTGCGTTAGTTTGCAGCTTCCCCTTTAAAGCTCTGACTCAATTGATACTAAAACACATCTCCTGGCTTCCCTTGTAGCCCAGTTTAGGAAAACTAGACTTTCTATGAAATTGTACAAGAATTAAAAGAAAAACAATGACTATAGAAAGCTTAAAATGGTCAAGTTTACCCAATCAGCTTTCTTAGTCTACCATACTTAACTAATCCCCAAGACTTATAGACCTTATTTCATTCCATAACTTAGCTCTCAAAGTAACAACATTTTAGCTCCCTAAAAGGTTCTGTCTCATAAGAATAACCTGTCTGCCATCTTGTTCTTTTGTGACCAAAATCCAAAAATGGCTCTAAGCTTTATTTCATGGTTCCTTTTTCTGTTTGTAGTGATGTGCTAATTCCAGGGCCCAGTGAGATTCTAATGACTGACAGAATGAAATAACTCAGTCTTTAATGAGACCCCTCCATGCTGAGAATATCTAGGTTAGGTATAACAAAATGTTAACCTTAAAATTAGCTTACCATTCTAACAACGTATTAACATGGTTAATATTAAAATTAACATGTTTTCACCAGTAGGAGTCATTCTACTTCAGAACTGTGTAGCAGAATTTTGTTATGTACTTACGTGTGTGTGTAGAGATGGGGCACTGTGATAGGAGCTATTTTCTATTATTTTTATTTCCCTATTCATATTCTATTTTGGGGTCTTGTACTTCATTCTATAGAAAAAACAAACATATTTATCTATTGGTATATAATGACCAAATAACAGCTTTTAACTTTTTCATGTGTTGCTACCTTTTATATTTAGTGAGTTGATATGTTTACCAAATCTTAATGATAGCCATTAAAACAGAAGCAATGATTTACCTACCTTAGAAAAGATATGAATTAGCAAATTTGCAGAATATAACAAGAACATTATTAGTTAAATTATGTACATCAATTTGAAGAATAATTAAGCCCATTTTAAACATAAAGTAAGTCCTAGAGGAAGTTATAGGGTAGTTTCATTTTAAGCTTGTGAAAAATACTGCAATTGAGCTAATTCAAATAAAAAAAAAACTTTCAAAGCAAACCATAACTTTTTGTATAATTTACTGTTTGCAATCATCTGTCCCTGCTCCTTCCTATTCATTTGGCTGTTGGAGAAATGCATTGTCTTTTTCTCCATTTTCTTTAAAGTCATGCCTTGTTAATTGGTTTAAATAAATGAGTCCTGCATCACTAGGTCTCAAAATTTAAAAATATAGTTCAAACGCATTAATTTGGATCTGATTTATTCAGAATTTGTGATAATGTTGTTTAAGACTGGCTGAAGTTTACTTTGCACAGTCTTTGAGAGAGTAGTTGCTGAGTAAATTATTAGCCTTAATGGCATCACAAGGATAATCACATTTCCAGATTAAGACATCGAAGTTAAGAAACTGTCTCAACGTCACACATTAATTAATGGTGGAGCCAGGACTATAGCCCAGGACTCCTGATTCCCGTCCAGAGGCAACTTATGAGAAGAAACTGTTTTCAGCAAGTTTAGAAATTATATCTGCATATAGAACTTGATGAACGCTTACACCTTTTCTGACTCATGTGTACTATGTGCGCCTACTCCCCAATTCCTATGTAACAAGATGAGGCTATTTCACCCAATTCAGAGGTACAAATTTCTAACTAAATGAAGTTTGGAAATAATTGAGAGCATGAGAAGACCTTTAAAGAACTGTAGTATCATTGTTAAGCAATTTGAAATTAAATTTAGTCATAGGGTAAACTGATATGAGGAATGTGGCTAATGCAGTCTGGGGAATGGGAAAACAAGGAAAGGGTTTATGAAAAAGATAAAGGAGTTATGGAAGTGTTCACCCACTTGGATATAAACTGGCCCACAGGATGTTAAAAGAAATCATTTTAACTCCAAGTTTGTGTACGTGGTGAGGAACTGGTTGGTTACCCAATATAGACTTTAAAGGAGCAAACAAGAAAGGAAAAGATTTATGTCTGTCTTTTGAGTAATGCAGAGGAAATGATCAGCGATGTAGACATAAGGGACTGCTTAACAGAGTGATAGCCATCATAATTCAGTTAGATTGTAATTAGGAATCAAATGAGACCCACAAAAGTAAAATTTAGGATGATGATTACCAAATTAAAGCAGAGAAAGTACTAAAAAAAGGTAATTCTTAGATATAAAGTCAAGGGAGAAGGCTCTGAGGCGGACAAAATTGAAAGCATAAGAAATGGTTGCCAAAGATACTCATCAGTTTTGTTTTTTAAATTTAGGGAAGGCTAACCCACATACTATAACCCCGGGAAAGAAAAAGATAACATGTGAATAATAAGATATAAATGCAGAAGAGGTTCCAGAAATATTACAGAATGAAGCTTCAACTGCAAAATGCTAATAAAAGCTATGTTGGCAAAGGAAACATTATTGCACAAGTAGCTAACATAAATAAATGAATTTTTTTTCAATATTCTAGCATGTGAAATATCAGAGATAGCTTCAACTAGCCATAGAAAAATAGTAAGAAAAACCTATGGGTAGAAGAGATGAATATATTATTAAAATAGGAAAATAATTTTTAATTGAGTTGATTGCAAATATGGCCTAACCTGCCTACTTAGCTTTGATGAGAAGGGTAATTATTCTACCTAAGGTTAGGAATATGACTATGATTTATTTGAGCTCTAGGGAGATTCTGTGTAGAGCATCACACAAAGACTGACTTGTTACTGAGTTTGAGGACTTTGCAAGTCTGGCCCAAGGAGGTGGTACTTTCCTTTGACAGACTGATGTAGTGGAGCAAGTGTTGGCCTTGGACTCAGTAGATGTGGGTCTGGGCCAGTCTGCCACTTTGCAGCCAAATGACTTTAAGCAAATTGTGTTAATTATGGAGTTTGGTAGCTTCAAAGTTATTGGTTAGGTAAGACCATTTCTCAGTTCCTTTTCAGTTGAGGTATATGGAAAAAGAATATACATATTTTAAAAACCCTGTAAGGTTTCCAAACACAGAAAGGCAACTCTTGCATGTTTTCACTCATATATGGGAGCTAAATATTAAAAACAATTGATCTCATGGAGACAGAATAGAATGATGGTTACCAGAAGTTTGGAAGGGTAGCAGGGAGAGGGGGATAAAATGGGGATGGTTAATGGGTGCAAAAATACAGTTAGATAGTTAGAGAGAATGAACAATATTTGATAATACAACAAAGTGACTATAATCAGCAATAAGTTAGAGTATGCTTTATTTTTTTCTTTTCCCTAGAACTAGACAGTTTTAATAGAGTATACTTTAAAATAACTACAAGAGTGCAATTGGAATGTTCCTAACACAAAGAAATGTTAAGTGCCTGAGGTGATGGATACCCCAACTAACCTGATTTGATTCACATTGTATGCCTGTATCAAAATTTCACACATTCCCTATAAAGATATACAACTATTATATACTCATACTAATTTTAAAAAAACCCAAACCGCCCTTTCTCCTGTTCCTGGATCTGTACAACAGAAATCCAGGGCTTAGGAAAGGGTGGAATCCTAATTTCTTTCTTTTTTTCCCCCGACCTCTGATTCTAGTAATGATTCTAAGACCAGCTGCAAGGTGGGGGATTTCATAACAACTTGAAGTGATACGGGAATGGAAATACTTTGTGAGATTCTGAAAGTCTTGCCATTCTATTGAATTCTTGCTTAGAGATAGGACTGAGAAGCGTAGGTGCCACTGTGATTTACCAATACACAATAATTTTATTCACTCACTTATTCAGCAGGGATCTTTTGAGAGCCTACCATATGCTAGGTATATACTAGGGTATGTGAATATAAAGTAATATGGCATCACTCCTACTGTGAAGGACTCACTATCATGAATTGGATTTCATGTTTTGCATTGGTGAAATGAATATGATATTGTTAAGCAGCAACTTGGGTACTTTTATTAAGGACATTAAAAAATTAGTTACTTGACATCAGTGCACTTGTTTTTTAATGATGACTATTAATGTTTGCTGTATTTTTATGAATTTAATATAATATTTCACCAAATTTAAGATATCAATTATTAGACAAATCACCATATCAAAACTACTTTGTGGGGGAAAGAAGAAACTGCTTCATTTATGTACACACTGATTTTAGACACATCCCAGTTTCTAAACTCTTAAAATGTTAAAGAAATGTGATTTATAATTGGAAAAATAAAGTAAGTTAATATATAATAAAATAGTTAACTCTTAATGCTTGTTTTTGGAGAAGAGCAGGGCCCAGGTCGTAAAAAAAAAACCAAATTATCCTTAAACTGGAACTATGTAGTAATGCACTTCTCAAATTACGGTAGTATACAAAGACATTTGACAGTCAGAAGATCTGTAGCTTTCCAAACAAATCACAAGATCATTTGCAAAGATCTTACCTGTGAGGAGCTAGAAAATGATGCAGTTTTCCCATGTTAACCTGTTTTTTTATCCCAGATACCCATTTCTCACTGAATAGGCAAAAAGATTGTTAAACAGGCTAAGCTGAATGGCTACTTCTGAGCTCTCATTTAGAATAAAAGGGGAGATATAAGGGTAAGGGATGGAGTAAATATTGTTTCTTTTAAATATATTATCAATTTGCAAATTATAAGTGTAAATAATCGAATTGAGGGTGGTGGCAAGCTGCTTAAGCAGTTGCAACTGTAAATGGAGCAGAGAAGTATATGTCCAAGCTATTGCCTTGAAAATAGCCAATGCACAAGATGATTGGATGTATTTTTTTTGTTTTGTTTGTGTGTGCATGTCTTACATAAATCACATTTTTTGCTCTTCCAAGAATATAGCACACACATAATTATACATATTTACCTATCATGGGAATAAAATACATGCTCATACAATTTTTAAAACATTATAATTTCTTAAAAAACTAGGTTTCAAGTGATATGTACAGTAAACCTGGGGCCAAGAAGTTGTAGAAAGGGATCTTGGTGCCAAATGTGATTTGGACAGAAAACTGTCTACAG
Source organism: Lepilemur ruficaudatus (assembly GCA_963574885.1). Taxonomy (NCBI): domain Eukaryota; kingdom Metazoa; phylum Chordata; class Mammalia; order Primates; family Lepilemuridae; genus Lepilemur; species Lepilemur ruficaudatus. The sequence continues at coordinate 19,904 of CAUYRT010075196.1, forward strand.
AAATTGCTGCCAAAGATATTTATTATGAGTCAGAATTTCTTCTTGTATAAACTTAAGGAATAAGTTTCTATATCAGGTATATGGTGTGTCGTATGACTAAAATCCTCTTGAAACAAGCCAATAAACTATTTGCTTTAAAATTTGTACATTCTTCATGTTCTCCCCTTGCCTGTGTGGGTTTTTTCTAGGTCTTCTGGTTTCCCTATATCTCAAAGATGTGTATGTTAGGTTCACTGGCTGTCTATGTGGTCCCCTTCTGAGTCTGTGTGTTTGTTTGTGTGTGTGTGTGCCCTGTGATGGGATGGTGTCCTGTCTAGGGCTGGTTCCCACCTGGCACCCTGAGCTGCCAGAATGGGCTCTGGCTACCCAGGATCCTGAACTGGAATAAGTGGGTTGGAAAATGAATGAATGAAGACAAATTATTATAAAATAAAAATTTTTACATTATATAGTAATTGTACAAATGTATGACAATAAATGATAAAGTAAAGTGCAAAAAAATTTGCACATTCTTAATTTATCTTAACAATTTAAAGCCTGTGGGCTAGAATTATACCATATTTGATTCTGTAGGATTTTTTCCTGTATAAATTGTTCATCCATTGCAATGGACTGAATGTTTATGTCCGCCTGCCCCCAAATTCAAATGTTAAAATCTTAACCCCCAAGGTGATGATATAAGGAGGTGGGGCCTTTGGAAGGTGATTAGGTCATGAGGGTGAAGCCCTCATGAATGGGATTAGTGCCCTTGTAAAAGAGACCCCGTGCCCCCTCTGTCATGGGAGGACACAGCAAAAGGATGGCCATCTGTGAACTAGGAAGAATGCCCTCATTCGATACTGAATCTGCTTGCACCTTGATTTTGGATTGTCCAGCCTTTGTAATCATAAGAAATAAATTTCTGTTGTTTATAAGCCACCAAATCTATGGTATTTTTGTTATAGAAGCCTGAATGGACTAAGACATCCATAAATAGTTATTTTTCATTTATTTAGCTAAAATTTATAGAGCATGGTAAGAGACACATGAATAAAAATTATAAAGTAATATGATGGGTGCTCATACTGTTGTAAGCACATAGTGCTAAGGGCTCTCCAGACTTGACCTAGGGAAAGAAGGACAGAGCAAACTCCACAGAGGGGTGAGAGCCACATAGCTTGTCCTGGGAGTGCATGATCAGATTAGAATATGAGATTTCTTTAGGGATGGTGTAGTCTCAGCAGTGCTGCTTGAAGTAGCTGATTTTTGAACTGCAGATTAAAGTGCCCAAAGAGATAAAGAGTTTGTTTCAGCGCTCAGAGAAATGCCCTGCTTTTTACCAAGAAAGATTGGCTGCTAAAAAAAGTCAGCCTAACTAAACAGTTTGCTTAGTGACATAGTTGCATCTTCTGGTGCAAGCTTCTTGTTGCCTCATGGACTGGGAATAAAACAGTTTGCAGACTGTCATCAGACTGGGGACCAGTTACAGGGTTTTTGGATGGAGGTTATTAAATAGACTGAATCAAATTAGTGCTGTAGTGCCAGTAGGAATGGAAAGGCAAAAATTCCAGGAATTTCTTTCTAGGAGGAAGAGTACATAAAACTTGAGGAATGATTGGATATGGGGAAGACAATGAGCAAGATAGTGGTTGAGTATTCCAAAATTTCTGTCTTAAACAACTGGCATTCATCAACAAAGGTATACATGAAAAGAAGCTTGGTGGCAGGATGACGGGTTCAATTCTGAACATGTTGTGTGAGATAGATAAATGTGGGACAGCCCAGTAGATATTCTGGGATATGAATCAGGATGTCAGGCAAGAGGTATTGGCTGATAGATTGAAAAACCAATGGAATTGATAGTGGGTGAACTCTTAGTTGTATGTGAGATTACCTAGGGAGAGTAAATAAAGTAGGAAGAGAAGAGAAACAAGGATTGTATTTAGGGGGCAACACTGATGGGTTGTTTGAAGAGGAAGAATCTTGAAGCACCAAGAATAAGCAAAGAAAAAGGTTAGAAAAAAATGAGGAGAATTTTATTGGAACTAATGCTAAAGAGAGTTTCAAGAAGGAGAGAATCAATATGATCGAATTCTCCAGGTAATGATTGCAAAGGTCACTCAATTGGGAAATTGTTCATTTATTCAAGAAATATTTACTATTGTAAATATGTTAGATGCTGAAGATTCAATAATAAACAAAAATGGATCTGTTCTTGCTTTCCTGGGACTTATAGTCTCCTGGGGGGGGGAGAGATATTAATCAAATAACTATTAAAATAAATATAAACATATATAAATATAAATAAAAGTAAAATTGCAACTCTGATGATGTCTACTAAGTAAAGATATACAGAGACTTCAGTAAAAATAGGTTCAGTGAAGAGCAAAATGCAGATTAGCAAGTTTTTATTGACCTATAGTTTTTATTGTTCAGTAACTGCATTCCCAGCGTTCCCGCAAAGACTTTAATTTCTCTATGAACATTACTCTATAGCTTTTACTAGAAGAATAGTGATTTCACAAAAAGATCATCTTCCTCAGATGTCTTGAGTCCCTGATTCACCATTTAACCAGTTGAACAAACTTGGGATAACTGCCTGAGCCTTAAATTTCCTTATAGAGTTTTTGTGGGGATTGAGCCAGATGATGCATGCAAAATTATTTCATAAGATAAATAGATCAGAACAAATGATGGTAGTTATTATTTTGGGAAGCAGCTGTGGTGTGTGAAAATTTCACTAGATTCAGTTGTTAGATTGAGTTATTGGTTGTGTTCTTGGTTCTGTCATTAATGGTATAAATTTGGGCAGTCATTTGACTTCTTTTGCTCTCAGTTTACTCGTTGATGAAATAGGAGTATTAGCGTTTATCTCACAAACACGTGGGAAGTAGAAAAATTTTTAGCAAAGCATCAAGCATGGGTTGGTCAATCACACCCCAGCATTAGCTCTATTAGGCTCTGGGTTAATAATTTATAAGTGATTGTTTAAGGAATGACATGAGATTTGTACATCTTGTGGTGGGCCTAACCCACCTAAGCAGCCAGCAGCTCAGGGTCATATACTTTCTCAGGTTTCTTGTTCTGGGTTATTTCCCTTAGAATTTCCCTGGGTTCCAGCTATACCCAACGAGCTGTATTTTCCTTAATCTTGCCCCCATGCTTCTGTACATGCTACATATTCTGTGCGAAGTAACTGCCCTCTTCTATTGCTCTTAAGAACTCCTACTCATTCTTTAGGATTAAATTTAAAAGTCACTTTCCCAAAATAGAATTATGTGTGCCCTCTTACGGCACTTACATGTTGTATCATTCATTTCATCATCTACTTCAGAGATTAAGGACATATCTTACTTCTTTATATCCCTAGTATCTAGCACATAATACATGTGCAGTGAAGGAATGTGGGAGTAATAGCCGCTCCTGAATTAAATATTTAGAAATATGAAAAAAATTATTGCTCATATAGATAATTGCCATCAAACACAGAGGCACTGAGAAATGAATTATTGTTGCCCTTATCTCCTGTACACAGGGAGTTACAAATGCCTGTTATTTTAATGACTGTTTCTTATAATTTAAAATGACCTCACCAGTAAGGTATAAAACAGAAATATTTTTAATTTTGATTTTTCTCTTAAATATGAATTCCCATAATTATGAAATGTTATAAATGTATTTTATATGAGGAGCTTGCCAGTCTTGACTTTGTGACCTTCGGAAAATTCAGCACTTTCCATTGATTTAAGGGGACAAAGGATCAGCCCTGTCCCTTAAGACTGAGATATTATCCACAATGGGGGAAATACCATTCATATTGAGAGCTACATGGCTTGTGGAATACTTGGCTGGAATCCTATAAAAGGAGAAATCATTAAGTGTCAGCTAATCCCTGTAGCTCTCTGTTATTGTTCTCATCATATTTTCTGCCAAATGAGAAGATAAAGTTTGTGTAGAAACATAAGGATAAGGGATTGTTGACCAGGGGGCATCTGGAAATAAATAAGTGAGTATGAGATGGGAAGGGGGAGAGATCACAACCTGTGCCCTGGCAGCAGCTACCATAATGCATATGTAAACAATCTCTGGAAAAGGGGTGGCAGGGGGTGTGATGGATTTATGGGGCTTTGGTATTTGGGTTAAATTAGAAGGACATTTTTCTCTTGCTATCAGGGTCTTACATCTGAAATGAGCTTGTAGGTGGAGTCTCAGGTTTGATAAGCTGTAAGGGTAAAGAGGGAAGAGGGAAAAAAGGGATGGATTCAAAATGAGCTGAGCACAGCTGGAGGCAGATGGATTCCTCAAGGTCCTTAAACGAAGCCTTTAAGAGTAAAAGAGGAGGGAAGATTAGAATGTGAGCTTGGAGGGCAGATCCAGATGGTGGTGTGTTTGACAAAGTATTTTGATGACAAAGCTCAGCTATAAGCTGGGCATATGGTTGAATTGGTCAGGCCTAAAAAAAATTGCAGTTTTGCTTGCTGTTCTCTAGTTTTTTTTCCCTGAGTCTTCCTTTCCTTTTCTCTCCTTTCTTACTTTATTTGATGTACAGACCTGTTGGTTAGGAGGAATTCATGTGAGAATTTCTTTTTGTGTCATCTTTCCTAGGAATACTCACATATTGAATATATTAATGAGTAGCATATATTGATTAATCAATATTGGTTTAGTTGTTTGTAACAGAGGTTGAAAACAAAGCTTTAAACAAGATCAAGTTTTCTTTCTCTTTCTTCTAAAATTCTGGGCAGCTGTGGTGACTGCATACGAAGTCCTCAGTGGCCTGGTTTTGCTATGTTGTTATTCCATTCTGAGTATTGCTTTCATTTTCTTACCACCTTGTCCACGTTTCTGCCCAGCATGAAGGAGAAAGATGGAAGGGGGAAGATGAGGGTATGCCCCTTCCTTTAAAGGGCATGCCTGGGAACTTGCATTTGCAACCCATTGGTCCAGATTCATCCATATGGTTTCACTGGGATACAAGTGAGATTGAGAGGTGTGGCTTTTTTTCCTGAGTGCCTGTATCATAAGCAGCTCAGGCTGCTGTAACCAAATAGAATAGGCTTAGTGGTTTAAACAACAGACATTTCTCACTGTTCTGGAGGTTGGAAAGTCTAAGATCAAGAGGCTGGCAGATTTGTTTTCTGGTGAGGGCCCTCTTTCTGATTTGTAGGTGATTGCCTTCTCACCATGAACAGAAAAAAAGAATTCTAGTCTCTCTTCCTTCCTCTTTTTATAAAGACACTGATACCATCATTGGGTCCATCCCTCAAGATCTCATCAAAACCTCCCAAAGACTCCACCTCTCAACCATCTCTCAAAGACTCCACTTCTCATCATCTCCCAAAGAGTCCACCTCCAAAATCATCACATTGAGAGTTAGGGCTTCAACATATAAATTTTTGGGAGACATTCAATCCATAACAGTCCTATTCCTAGCTAAAAATTGGAACTTCTATTTTAATAAAAAAGGAGAATAGATATTGAGAGACAGTTATCAGTTCCTGTAGCATTAGTTGAGAAGCCAATACTTAATCTGGTAGGGGAGGGTTTCTATCAAATTTTACTGGCAGATAATTACTGGGGTGGGGTAATATCCTGGGGTTTATTCATTCATTTAACAAATATGTACTGAGTATGGCAGGTACTGTGCTAAGTATTGAGATAAATTAGTCAGGAAAGCATACATGTTTCCCACTCTCATAAAACTTACATTCTTAGTGATGTGAGAGAAAATTTTAAGATAACCACATATATGCATATATAAGTGGTGGTGACTATTATAAAGGAAAAAATACTGAACCTCAGGAGATTGTATAATAGGGCAACCTGCCCTTGTCTAGCTGTCAGAAAAGATTTGACTGGGTGAAACTTGAGCTAAGATCTGAAGAATAAAGATAGAGGGAAGAGCATCCTAGGCAAAGGAGACAGCATGTACAAAGGCCCTGAGGTGGATAGGAGTATGACTTGCTTGAGAAACTTAAGGTAGAACAGGACAACCGAAGGGAAGAGAGATATATAGTGAGGCTGTAGACATAGAAAGGGACTAAGTTAGGCAGAAGTGTGGAAGCTATCATAAAAATGATGATCTTCATCCGTAGAGCAATGTGAAACTATTGAAGTGTTTTAAGCTGAGGTTGACATGATCAGATCTGCATTTGGAAAAGCTCACTCAGGTGGCCTGGAGGAGAGTAGATTCTAGTGAATATACAAAGACCAATCAAGAGATTATTGGAGGAGTCCAGGTGACAGATGATGGTTGCTTGAAATTGGGCAGTAGCAGCAGTGACGGAGAGAAGTGGATGTATGCAGAAGACGTTTAGGATGCACACAAATCAATACATTTAGTGATATACTGGATATATATCCAGTGGATATTGGATGAGTGGGGTATCAGGGAGTAGGAGTCAGAGATGACTTTTTGGTTTTGGACTTAAATAATTGGATGAATGGTGGTACCATTCACTGAGAGGATGCTTTGGAAAAGAGCTAGGTTTTAAGGGGAAGTTGATGAGTTGGGCATAATGAACCAGAAGGCCTTTGAGGTATTCAGATGGAGATGTCAAGAAGGCAGTTGTTTAAATGGCCAGGAGTTCAGAGTGGTCTAACTGGAGATAATACATACATTTGGGAAACATTTAAAAATGGGAGGGAGTTGAGGACACACCTTAAATGAGCCAGAGAAAGAAGAATGTTTAGGGAAGGACTTGGGAGGATTAGAACATTTAATGGCTGATGAAGAAGTGGATGAAATAGCAAAAGCAACTGAAATAGAAAGTGGGCAGAGAGATAGGAAGCAAGCTAGGAGCCTCAGTTGTTGAGGAAGCCAAGGTAAAAGAAATGAAAAGCTGGTGAAAAATCAGATGAGATGAGGACTGAAATGTTCGTTGAATTTAGCAAAAAGAATAGCTAGAATATTAGAGGGAGTCATTTCTGATTCATGAAAGCCACTGGATTGAGAAGCACCCTGCAAGTGAGGAAAGAGGAGCAGCAAGTTGGTAGCTGAGGAACAAATTGGATTGATCTTTTATCTTTAGTTCATGATCTCATCATTATCCCTGGCCTTAAACTCGTTGCTCTTTTCTGTATTGACCATAATTTTTAAGAATTTGATATACATCTCTCATTTGGACTTTTGTGATTTTAATTACCAATGTATTTATTCATGAAAATATATACTATGGTCTTGAGTTTTTCTTTTTTAAAAAATCATTTAAATGCTATTGTGCTGCACTTATTCTTCTGTTTCTTGAATTTTTCCACCCAGTCACTCAACACTATGTTTTTCATGTCTATCCATGTGGACTTAGTTTCTTTTCTTGCTGTATTATAGTCTATTTTGTTCATGTATGGCATCTCAGTTTTTCTAAGATAAAAATTTAGGTTGTTGTAAATCTTTAATATCATAAATTAAGATGTAACAAACACTATTCTACATGTCTTTTGTACTTGGTACAAAAGTTTCCCTGGGGTATATGCCTAGGAGTGGGTTTATTGAATTATAGAATATGCACAGACTCAGTTTCATAAAGTATTGCCAAATTCCTCTGTAGAATGGCTGACTAGGTTACATTCCTGCCGGCTGTACGTGGGAGTTCCTGCTCCTCATATGCTCCCTAGTATTTGATTCTGATATTTTGATTTTGGGCAGTTAGTTCTTTTGACTTGTGATGATATTATAATGGTGAGTATCACGAAATGATTAGATCTATATAGTGAAATTTAAGGAAAAAAGGAATGTATGTGCAATTAACTCTCAAATTCCTATAATAAAATTATTAACTCCAGGCCAATTTTCTACAGTTGACTACATTGTTTTTTGCTTGGAATACTGTTTCCCCTCATTTATTTGATATGCTTAAAGAATTCAAGGACTAAGTAAAATATTTATAGAGGAATCCATAAAAACTAAGTTCCCTGGAACCTAAAGTGAGCAACTACAAGTTAATAGTAGACTATTTGTCAATTTTAAGAGTCAGTAGAAAGATACTTTTAGAGACTATTTCCTAGTTGTCTTTCTTTCAAGATTTTGAGTGAGCTGAGAAAACTTCCTGAAATTAATGGGAGCACTTTGAAATGACGATAAGGTTGTGAGTCACCCAGTTCCATGGAAGTTATAGAATTAAGAAAATAAATATGTAGTTTACATTCTTGTCCCCTATTTTGTATCTCCTGTTTGTGTTTATATTGGCAGTTCATGATAACTTTATAACCCCATCTTCCTCTTTTCCTGTTAGCTATGGATGGAAGTATTTCTAATCAAAGTACTTCATTCCTGCTTCTATTCCACGTTATCTATCAGAAGGTTGTTGTAGTTTACCCATGTCAAGTCAGGTATTTCTACAACAAATAGGAGTTTAAAGAACTCTTTAAGTAGTAAACTTAGACTACAAGTGATAAAATAACCAAAAAGTAGTTTTTATGGGGGGGAGGGGGTAAAAATAACCAAATAAGCACATATAACTCATAGAGATAGCTGTAAGGAATGCATAAGACTGTGTATTGCTTGGCCACTAATCTTTCCTCATGAAGGATTTGTGACAGTTTGGTAGCCTGGAAACTTGGTCTATAACTCAGCTTATTTTATTTTTTTCTAACTTTTTGGCGTTGAATTTTATTTTTTATCCTATTAATCCCATTTACTGAAGAAACTATTATTTTTTAGGTTCTTTTAACTTGTAAGAAATGGAGACATGTTCAAATTACCTTATTTAATGGAATTTATTGTAATAATTCCTTGGGAAATAAGGAAGTAAGAAATAGTTTCAACCATTAAACATTCAGACCTCAAGGAGACAGCAATGTATTTTAGGATACAATTTTAATAGCTCTGACACCCTGATACTCAGAAACCCAAAAACCTATTGCTTCCTATTCCACAGGCCACAATTATGGTAACATTTCTTGATATTTCTGCATCTGTTGCTCCTGACACTTCTCCCTGACCCTCTCTTTGTAAACGTCAAGTTCAAATCTCCCGCCGAAAAAGGGTGGTATACTTAATCCTTATCCATTTCAGGCTTCCTTCCTGGCTGAAACTGGGCCAAGTTCTCAAATGAGATTACTTTATAATCTGCTACCAGCCTCTAATGGCTGCCTCTGGGTCAACTGCTTATTCCTGGTCAAAACATGGTGGCCAGGGTATCAGAATCCCTTCAGTGTGAGCCAACGGACATGGCAGGACTCAGAGACTGCCTGGAAGTGGTCAATATAACTAGAAAGTACCTTGCTTGATGAGATAAATACAAATTACATATGACTCCTTTGTTAAACATGTAGGAGAGACTTACCATACTTTGGCTGAAGGCATTTTCATGTCTGAGATAATTTTCTAAAGGTTTCCTTCAAAGCTAGTACGGCCAACTTGTCCTGGATTCCCTCTTAGAAGCTCCCAGTTTCAAGCACTGAAAGTTTCACATCCAGGGAAATTCCTGAGTCCCAGGCAAATGGGGAGTAGGGTGTCGGTCACCCTAAAGCCTATTTCTTTAGTTTTCACTTTCCTTCCTTCCTTCCCTCCCTCACTTGCTTTCTCTCTTCCTTCTTTCCACAAATGTTTACTGAGTGCCTGTTGTAGCAATCTCTGTGCAGGGTGGTGGGTAAAGAGTTTTTGAAGAGGACAGATGCATTCTGTATTCTTTTTGAATTTATAGTTCAGGCAGACAGAACCTGAACAAGTAATTCTAAGTGTGATGAGTGAATGTTAGTGGAAAGGCAAAATGCAGGGTATCCTGCGAGAATCTCCATTTGGTTTAGTTATGTGGACAAGAGCGGGTAGTGAGGAAACAACTGAGAACAGGACAGAGGAGTGCTCACTCTCATGGATTATAGTCAAATACATGTGTACGAGGGGGAGGAGGAGTGCTAATCAACAAGGAGACAAAATGAGTGCTCTGAAGAAAATAGAACTGGGTGTTGAAATAGTGACTTGGCAGGTGGTCAGGTGGTCTGGGAAATTCACTTGCATGGGAAGAAGGAGGTAGCAGTCCATAGTCATGGGAATGGAAAGGAGACCAGTGTCATTGGCATTAGAGTGATGAGTGGCAGATAAGGCCAGAGAAATAGGCAGAGTTCAGATCACAGAGAGTCTTGAGTCTTGTAGGCCCTGGTAAGAAACTTGGCTTTTATACTAAAGGTGATGGTGAGGGTTTTATGCAGAGAAATGACCTACTTTTGATTCAAGGGATCGTTCTCTTTCTGTGTAAGATGATTGAAGATTGAAGTGTTAATATTACTCACTATAATATTTGATCCGGAAGGAGTAGGAGTTTGATAGTATCATTCAATGTCACTGAGGAAGAAGTGATAACTTATGGAGAAAGAAATTCTTTTATATTCAGCATGTTAAGTTTAATAGGGGTAGTGAAGCATAAAAATTGCTGGCTAAATTTTTTAATGTAAAGCTGGCTTTTAAGCTAATATTTAGGAACCATCGTGTACTTATACCAATGGTTTAAGGGATATGATTATAATAATTCCCCAGAGCAGTGAGGACAGAAAGAGAAAACCAGAGAACCTAAGACCATGTGAGAAGATAAATCCAATTTCACAATGTCAAATGTTTGAACCTTGCTTTTGAGGCATTTAAAATGACAAAAATGTCTTGAGCTCGGCAAATAAGTGCCCAATAATAACAGGCTACTTACTAAAACAGACTTTCAAGCCCCATATAGACCAACTATGAATAACCCTTTGCCTTAGGGAAGAGTTTCTGATTCTTAAACGTTTAAAGTAATGCTAACTAGTTGAACCTGGAAACACACAATCAAATTTCAACTTGGCTAATTACACAAAGTAGATGACTAAATGGTCATCTACTTTCAGAATGGGAAGAGTTTAAATGAGGTCTTAAAGAAAACATGCAGACTATGAATTTTAAGGGAACATTGCAGACAAAAATCATCAGTCTAGTCTGGGTCAGTTTGCTGCTTTTTCTTTGAGCAGCCAATTTTTGGTGAAAGCTTAGCAAGAAAACTAGTCAGAACAATTGGCACTATCTTCCATTTCATGTGCTCATAAATCAAAAAGATTCAGCTGGTATTCAGCTCATCCTTGAGAAGAAGATTGAAAAGGAAGCCAACAGAGAAGAAGAAAAAGTGTTAAGCAAAGAGAGAAAAGGACAAATGAAAAGCTGAGGAATAGGGACACAAGAATTTGGGGAACTAGTCTCAGGTGGTCTTTATGGGTTACTGGAGAGGGAGGGAGTGAAGAGTGATGGACTGATCTAAGGTTAGTATAAGCAAGGGCAGTCACAGAGGGAGGAATGAGAAGAAACTCCCCAATTTCCCACGTTAGGATAATAGGTGCTCTGAGGTCAGTAAGGTACATATTATTTCCACTATACAGGAGAGACAGGAGCATGATGATGTAACTTGTATAAAACCTCAGAGATAGTAAATACTGGGCCTAGAATGAGAGTTATAGCAATCATGTGTTCTTAATTTTCCAACAGAGTCATGATTTCAGATTTCTGCTCAGTGGTACCCAAGGAACATCTTTATTTGTGAAACCATATGTCTCAACTTACTAGAAGCCATGTGTTTTGGGTCCTGGTCCAGCACTTTTCCCACTATACTTACCACATTATCCCCTAGAGGGAGTCTGTCAGATTTTGTAACTTTGACAGATATTATTCCATAATAGGTTTAACCAACTGATATCTAACAGGGAAATGAAATTCTTCTCACAGTTGGGTTGATTTACCCTTAATTATGAGTGACCACTAGGCAACTTATTTGAGATGGAAACTTATGTCATATGGCTAAACTATGTTCTCCAGAGTGGCATTTGTTTTACTTCTGCAATAATCATGGGAAAAACAAATCATTGGCTTTGTATGGAAGAATAAGGGAAGCATTTTATCTTCTTCTTTTTTTTTTAAATGGGATTTTTTAAAATTTCAGTGTATTATGGGGGTACAGATGTTAAGGTTACGTATATTGCCCTTGCCCCCCTGCTCCCTCGAGTCAGAGCTTCAAGCCTGACCATCCCCCAGACGGTGCACCATTTTATCTTCTTAACTAAAGTGTTGGACTATTTTGGCAGTGTGGATGAGAAGGATATTAGAAATAGGGTTGAGATGTAGTATATCCCAGAAAGAGAAAAATGCCTTGGCATACTGCTAATCTACTTGTCTTTCACAGTAAGAATGCCATCTGTGATATAGTATTTAGGAACTATTTTACCTTGAAAATTAAAAATTTAAGGAGCAGTCATTAATGATTTGGCCAAAGAGAATTTCAAGGTATGACAATGATTCAAGAATATAATACAACATGATGTGAAGCAAAGCATCTTGATTGATGACAAATTCAAATAGGTACAGATCATATTTGTGAATAGTAAACTCAGGAGGGGTAGCTTGTTTGGATGTAGGTAATCTGCAAAATGAAGACCTTAAAATATGTCTTGTAGAGAATGTCTTATCTAATGAACTTTTTTGCTAGAAGCGTAAGGTGTCATGGAAACTGGGAAAAATTATAAGCGTCTTGCTTAGAATCTCAGATCTCTATTGCTGGACAATAGAGTATTATGTTTCCAGAAAACACTTATTGAATGTCTTAGTAGGTAATGTATAGGGTTAAAAATAATTTTAGAAGTGCCTCTGCTTTTAAGAAGCTTGCATTCAAATAATGAAGATAAGACATATAAATATGAAGAGCTGATCAGTCTCTCTTTGACTCTTATCTTCCTCTATTTCCTGTCTTATTTATCATTTACCCAAACTGTTTTATTCACATTTCCACCAAATACTAAACACATTTGTATCTCCTTGTCTTTTCTTAGAGTCCTCACTTAGAAAACATCTCCAGCCCCTAATCTCTGCAAACCCAAATCCTACCAATCTATCTGGCTCGGCATGTGGTTTGTATTTAACTAAGTTAGAAGAAAGCCTTTTTGTTATCAAGGAGGTCGAGAAATTAGACATTGGAGTATTGGAATCACCATCAGTTCAATGTTCACTGAGAACGGCGGCTGATGGTGGAGTAGAAAGAAGGTCTAGGAGCAAGTGGCTGATATAATGAAAGGAGGTGAGGGTGTTCTAGAAACTGGGAGAGGATGGAAAACATGGTGAGGAAAAGGTGGCATAAATGAAAGGTTTCCTCTTTGAAGAGCAAAGGTAATTGAGGGGAAATTGCAGACACGTGGCTTGGAAACAGTGATTAGGAAGAAAGAGAAACCTTCATCAGGAGCCCCAGGAATGAGGTATTGAAGATTGGGTATGTGGCCATCTGCCTTATGCTATCTCAAGGAGGTGGCCTGATTCCATTTAGGGGCCATTTAGGATTGGTGGAAGGACCGATCATGTGAAAGGTTGAGCCCATAGACAGGCTAGGAGTTTGTTCCTGATGGCACAGTGCTTCCATAGAGCATGGTGGGAGGCGTAGATTGGGCAGATCAGGTGCTGGCATTGGAGGGACCACATGGAATAGGAAAAAGAGGATGGAGGAAATTGGAAGGCCTGGAGGCAGCTCTGCAGCTGCTGAGAATGAATAACTGGGTCACAAAATGTAGATTAGGAGAGAGTAGAGTAGGATATAGCAAGAAAAGTAAGAAGTGAATGTGAAAGTTGTTGTGACTCTGTATTTTTAAGTATGATTGCTGGGCATGATATCAGTGAGCTGTGGATTTCAGTACTGACTGTCAGCTAATAGAACTTTAAGGCTAGTAAATTAATGTGTTTAAATCTATTTCTTAATCTTTAGAATGGAGATAATAGCATTTGCCATACATTTCTCACAAGGTTGTCTTGAGAATCATATTAAATATAATTAAATCATATTAAACATGGTCTTATTAAATATATATTTCTCTAGAGGCAGGAATATTATTATTGGAGTGAAATTACTTGGTAAACTATAAATTGCTATTTAAATTCAACAATTAGAATTATTTTTGTTAGAGAAGTCGGGATTTATTGGCCCCGGAGTTCCAAGTAGAATACTATTAATAGCATGAATCGAGATTTTATTATGTGATGATATGCATCTGAAGAAATGACTTTCTGTACAGCATTTCCTTCACAGGTGAACTACACTACGTGGGATTCTACAGGGAATTGAATCCTGGAATCCAATAAAAGATAGATTAAAATTAGGGGGCATTATGTGCTGTAATTCTTTTTGGACCTTGGGGTTTTCTTGCCAAAAAAAGAAAAATAAATAAATAAAAAATGCACTTTTTTTTTTTTTTTATCAGTCTTTAGACGTCTGCTTCATTCTCCCATGTCCAGGCTGGTCATTTTACTGAAAATTATTGCCAGTAGTATGTGCTGTGTTTAGGAAGAGGGTGCTAGAGGGGAGTAATTACAAGTACTCTGGTCTTTCATCTAAACCCTGGAATCTTAAGTGACAGCTGTTTGAGGGACTTGTCATTCAATTAAGTGGCTTGAAACACTGCCAGTGGTTAAAAACCCTGTGTGGTTCATAGGAGTTTGCAGCCACCGGGCCGTGCAATCTCACCAGAGCACTCTCATTTCATTGGAAACCACTGCTTTGTTGGCCAGAAGGATGCTGGGCAGACATCCTGACCACGATGTTTACTTCTTGAGGGCAAAAATCACAATGGAAATTGGACCTGAGTCTAGCAGAAAATGATTTTTTCCCCCAAAATGTATAGCATGGAAGTTAGAAATGAAATGACTGTGTATGTTTTTAGCCCATTGAGAAGATGCAGAAAGGGTTAGTAGGACTGGAGAGGGAGACTTTCTTTTTACTCTTTTTTTTCCATCTCACGAAATAGGGATTCCATTTCTATATCAATCAATGATGATTAAATTTCTCTTTCGTAGTTGATGTTTCACTCGGTGCATGTGGGATGAAAAGAAAATAGAAAGCAAAGTACTATATAGAATTTGCAAATGAATTGGGGGAATTATAACCGATAGTGAACAATTACAAGGCAATTCATAAGCCCTGTTGGGACAGTTCAGTGTGGATAGCATTCAGGAGAGTTCCATCATAAGCACTTTCAGAATATTATGCTAAAACCTTTAAAATCCATATTACTAAGACTTTAAAGCCATTATAGATGTGAATAAAGAGAATTGTTTTTTAAAAACTTGTCCTATAGGCTAGCAGTAACTACATAAAATTTTCTTACCTCAATTCTATGTGATTGCAATTTAAGCATATTGGATGAGTGCTGTGGAGCTAATGTAAGATAAAGATATTTAAGTATAAAAAGGCAAAGTGAGGTTAAACTGCCCTGGTGATTTATGTCCTTCCTTGATGTCATCCAAATTACCTATTGTCAGAATAATGTTGTCTTTATTTTAAATTTGGTGGTCAAGCAGGAAGCCTTTCTTATCAATGTCTGTCCTTGCATCAGGAATTAAAGAAGCCTATTCTCTAAGAACAAAGGACATCCCCATTCAAAAAATTGCCCCCCGTAACCCTAACCTGATACCTGTTTGCCTTTAAACCTTCCACAGTAGATCATTCCTCAGCACACAGAGGCATCTCCTCTCTCAGCTCCACATTTATCAGCAGAAAAAAAGCAAACATCACTATTTCACAGGTACACAGTGTCTCCACACCTATTGGAGGGGGGAGGCTGTGGTGACCTCACCCTGGCCCAAACCACCCACAAGGAGTCTTTGATGTGACCAAAGCCTCATGTTTTAATACAGTCTAAACATCCCACGTTTGAACTGCATGAGTCCCATTTCCAGTCTTGTTAGAAGTGATATCAAAGATGGTCACATTTTAATGGTCTTTCACCCTAAGACAGGACAATGGGCCAGGGAAAGCTTGGTAGCTTGGTGAGACTGTGTTTCTTTCCTGTTTTACTCTTCTGCTCATCTATGTCCATTCTTCTTTCCCTACTTTATCCCTATGCCACATGTCTGTCACTGGTGGGATAGACTATTTCTGGGAAAAGAAAGAGCCTCCAGGGAGAATGATTCCACTTCCTTTTATAAGTTAAAAAAAATACTCCACAAGAGATCATTCTACATTGACTTTCCCCAGCAGAGTGGGTGACATTTATATTTGGGGTCAGGCACTTAGTGGATTTATAGCACAGTGAGAGGGTTTTCATAGGAGGATGATAATTAACAAGTGGGTCAAGGAAACTAGGAGTTCCAAGTTTCATTTTATGGACTGAAAGCTGGTGCTCATTTGAGCAGGACAAAAGTTTAACAGTCATATGGTATAAGAAATTCATTTTACGGAGGAAGATACTCTTGGTTTCAAATTGAGTCAGACCCATAGTGGAAAAGAAAAGATTCAGTGATCAAATTATGTCATGTATGGGGCAGTGTTGAAAAGCTCTGAGGAGCTATCTTTTATAATAACACACACACGTAGAGGAGTTAAATCTTATGTTAAGACACTTACAGGTCATTTTTGTTTATGAACTTATAATAATAACATACATTTACTAGATGATTATGTGCCTCACACTCTTCTAAGCACTTGATGGACTTAATTCATTTAGCCCTCACAACAACCCTATGACATAAGTACTGTTGCTATCATTCCATTTTCCAGATGGGACAGCTGAGGCAGAGAGAAGTTAAATAACTACCTCAAGGTCACCCAGCTAGGAAGTGGCAACACTAGGATCAGAAGCCAGGCATTTGGCTGCTAACTGCACGCCTGAAGCCATCATGTTGTGTTATGTCTCTGCATTGTCTGACTCAGAAAATCAGATAGATTTTTTTGTGTTTTTCATCAATTTTTAAATTGAAATTATTAGACTAGATTGATTATTTTTAAAGAACAAAGCACTTTTATGTTTGTGTTGCTATCATTTTTTCAGCACAGTGATGTATAAATATAAGACTGATCAGCTTCTGTGCTTGCCTGTCAAGCAACAATGTTTATGAGGAAGAAAACCCTTACAAAGCTTTGACTAAATGGTCCTAAGGGAAAAATGTCTTTGGGAAATTTCGTGACATTACTTTCTTTGAAATTGCTAAAGTCTTTTATTTATCAAAGTGTTCACCGTAAAAAGTAAAACTTCCTTTGTGCTCCAAATTTTGGCCCAGTTGGTTAATCTTTCGGGAGTGTTGAAAACAGGGCTTTAATTAGCAACTTTATCAGTTAACCCAGTCACTCAGCTCCTGTTCTTATCTGAATCCTTGGTAGTGCAGGCACTTAGGGACATCAGAAAAAGGCCGACTTGTCAGTGTGACAGTTGAGAGGACTTCTGTGAAGGGGGAAAAAAGATCTCAGAAATGGACAGTATTAAATGGAATCTGATACCAAAAGAAATGATCTCACCAAAGGAACCTAGAATAGGACTTGGTTTCTCTTGTATATCTCTGTAATCCTCTACGGAATGTCACTTTTGTTGGGCAAGACAGAGTCAGTAGTCTTAAGTAGTGAGAAGATAGGACTTAAAACAAGTGACATTTCTATACCAGTTAGTCACTGAGTTGAATATAACCTTGGAGTGGCTCTTCACTATCCAAAACCAAAGAAGAGATTGGAAAATTAGCATAGGGCTTGTAGAATTCAGTTTCCTGGAGGAAGTGAGAAAAATCTCAATAACATAAAGTGTACATAACGAACATTAACTTTTTGCATTCTCTAACGCAAGCTGATTAGGGGGCCTTGAATCTTTTCCTAAATTCAATTTATTTTTTCCTTGTGATATCCTTTATTGATTGTATTCCTGATTTACTGAACATCTTTTCTTGTATTTGGACTGTATTAAAATGTATTACTACTTGGAAATAAACCTCTACTTCTTCAGAAATAAAAAGCCCTTAAGCTATAAAAAGAAGATCCATAATTTCATTATCTCAGCATGGGCCTGCTATCATTGCAACAGCAGAGCAAGTAACAGGGGAAAAAAAAATTCCATAAGGGATACATTGGAGCCAGGAGATATTTATGCTTGCCTAAGCAGTTCTGATGATTTGATAGTTGAAATGTTTATGCTTTTGTTCAGTTAGATAATGTACTTAGGACATCTATTTTAAACAACAGATAATCATAGTTCGTACTGAGGGGGCTGACATAGTGGTAGTTCGTATCTGAGGATAATTAAAACAAACTTAGATTGTTGTAGCACAGGGTGACTATTTTTGGCAAAGCAATACTTAGCTTTTCATGCAAAAAATGATAGTGTTTTAGATTTATTATAAAACTACAGAAAAACATGTTTTTCTTCAGAAGCAGAAGGACGGAACATTAGTTAGAGCTTAAGGAAAATTTACTTTGTTCTTATTTTTCATTCAGCTATGCTTGAAAAGTAAAGTTGGTATATGACTTGATTTTGTCTTTAGTTCTATATTCTTTGTTTCCTCCTCTTTATTGTTTGACCTAATTTTGAAGTAGCGAAAAGTGCCAAAATCAAAGATCAGGTTAAATTTTCCCTAAAGGATATTGAATGTCATGGCCATTATTCTAATAATAAGAGGTTTGTTTAGCTGCTTTGATTTCCACAAGCTCAATAGTTCCTTTTCTGAGAAAAAAACACGTCTTGCCTAAAGTTTTTTCACAAAGAAGCAAGCTAGATATCATGTCAATCTTTGACTCCGAGCAAGTTGGAATCGCTGCTGCTTTCACTTATTTATTGAGATATAGGAAATTATGAGCAAATAAAATGCAGAACTCAGCTAAAGAGGCTTTACTAGGCTTGTGTTTTCTACATATAAACTCTGTAGGAGATTTAAATCTTACACTTTACTAGTTCTAATAATGGGACACTGGCAACACAATTCCTGGCTTTTCATGGGGCTAAATCTCAGGATTTGATGAAACTAATAATAATATATAACTCTATATAACTCTCTCTGTCTCTATATACAATTACTAATAACTTCAACCAGTTATGAGTGAGTTTCAAGTGTCTCTCTTGCTATCACCTCATAACTTCTCAGCTCATGCCCTTTGGTGCCCAGATTCCTACATCTATCTAGAATCTGCAGTGTGTGGATCCATCTTCCTTTAATTGTCCCTCCCTCCTTTCATATCCCTCCTTTCCTCCTTATCTGGCTTAAATTCTATCATTGTAATCACTTACTTTCATACAACTTCAACTCCTTGCTCCTTTCTTACTTTGTTTTACTAACTTCTTGCCTGCGCTGATCTTATGCAGCTACCAGGGCTGGAAAAATACACATTAGCTAGCCAACTGGCTTCGTTTGAAATTCATGCCTGCTAACCCCAAGTGAGATGTTAGATGAGCACCATGCTTTTTACATTTCTCTACTCCATTCACTCTCCCCGTTTCCTAGCGGAGGCAGTGGTTCTTAACTAGGCTGATTTTGCCCCCAGGGGACATTTGGCAATGTCTGGTGACATTTTTGGTTGTCACAGCCTTGGGAAGGGAGTGCTATTGACATCTAGGTGGGTAGACATCAAGAATGCTGCTAAACATACCATGATGCACAGACAGTCCCTAACAGCAAGGATTAGCCTGCCCGAAATGTCTATGGTACCAAGGTTGAGAATCCCTGCTTAGATAATTTCATATCCTTTGTCTCTTTAAACTTCTAACACTCCTTCCTATCTGTACTTTTAGCTAATGATCTTACTTCTTTTTCCATAAAAGCAATGAGAAGAGACTGACTTGCTCCAGCTCCTACTAGCACACCTACTGCCATCATGTGTCGTCATGTGTCTGTGCTTTCCTTCTGATACACTGGATGCCCATCTCTGGGCCTATAGAAGGCCGGCCCCTCTGCATGTATACTTCTCAATCAGGGACATAGCTCCAAGCTCTGGAAGGGTGAAGCTATATGTTTGCTAAGGCTACTTCTGCTTTAGAGCCCAACAAAGTTGAATGGCAGCATGCAGACCTGAGGGGCATCACTTTGGGTGACATTCTGTTCATATAATATGATGATGAATTGGATTACCTGTTAATGACTAAATGGAACTCTAGTAATGAGCCAGTATTTTTTGACTACCATTTTTCAGGTTATATCTACTACAAAGTATATCATTTGGGAAGGAGTTTCTGAGAACTGCTTCCTACTAGGCCTTCAAACTGTGTGGTGTACATATCTCAGTAGTCTGGTACTGTGCAACAATAAATCTTGATGGTCAAATGCTTCAAAAGGTTCCTGGTTATGATAGACAAAATATAATAGCAGTGTGCCCAACATACTACAGTGTGCTATGCACAAATACATGCCACCTTCATTTTTGTGGATGAAAAGCTATCAAGCAGAATAGGGAAAAACCATGAATTAACAATGAGTTCCTGATGGGATCCTATCAGTGGGCACCAAGTAAGTGGTGGATCTCAGTTCCCCTGGGGAGTGGCTCCGCCCTGAGACAGGGATGCTGTGGGAGGCCTGGGACACACTCAGACTAAGTGACATCTAGGTGTAGCAGGTGTAACTACCCCTCATATAACCCTAGTATGGGGTACCCAACATTTTGGATGCAAAACATGTTCACTCATGCCACTAACACATGATGGCAACAACATGTATGATGGATTAAACAACACTGGCCCACAAGACAGAAAAGGGCCTTAGGAGAGATAGGTGATGGTTTAGGTATCCTGGGAAAAACTGAATTTACTTTTAATGGGAAGCAGCATTCAGAGGAAAAAGATTTATTCAATAGAATAAACAGATTAGGGGAGTTCCCTTCCAGGAAGAGGACAAAGGATGGGAGTCAGCCTGGAAAGATAATGAAGCTTTAGCAAGTGGGTCAGGCTGACTCAATCAATAATGCTAGAGAATGCCGGAACCTAGTGTTGGGAAAGAATTTATAGCCTGACCCAGTAGGGCCTCTTGGGTATTTGAATACAAATGGAGGTTGAAGTAGCCATGGGGAATGGCCTTCTATTTGGGCTGCTGCGGCTCACAGACACACCTTTGGGAATCTTATGGCCCTCCAAATTTATGGAAGTTCTCTTGGGCACTTATAATTTGTATCAATGTACTGTATTGTCCTTACTCCCAAAGTAGGTAGAAATAAAACATATAGTTTACTAAGTAAAGTTGGTAGAAGCTATTCTAAATATCACTCATGTCCTCCTCATAGGTAGGCCCTGCTACATAACAATACATAATTGTAACCAGGCCAGTACAAGTGTGTGGGATGAGACAGGGGGGTTGGCTTTGTCTCCAATTACCTTGGAACCCAGAAATAACCAAGCCATGGCCAACTGTAACAGTGTGTGTTCTTAATAATATTTGGTATATGGGCAAGGGTTGATTCTGTTAAGAAGGCAAAGCAAATACCTCTGTAATTCTTACTGATTTGTTCTGAAATGAAACAGAATTGAACTATGATTGTACTGCAATATGGTGTAATTACGGTGGTGTTGGTAAGAGTCACTGCCTCATGTAAACAAGTCTTGTGATAACACTGATATGGATGATCAATTGTATCGAAAAATTGAATTAAAGCTTCCTCAGAATGTAATACCTGCAGAAAATGACTGGCCTGGGAAATAACTAGATACAGCTATTCTAAAGCTGATTTCTATGCTAAATAGTTCAGCACAAGCTTATCACAAGTTACAAATAGCAGATCAGGGGAAATCAAGTGTAACAGATTAGTACAAGAATATGAAAATATATATAATGGTTTCATAGATTGAGTTAGTTGTTTCTTTAACCTGGCTTTTCCAAATGTTAGCTGTATTCATTTTAGTACCATTGCTGTATTTATTCTATAAAAGCTACACCAAATGTAAATCTTCTGGCAGGTATAATCATTTTGCTGTAAAAGATCTGTGTAAAAGACCATTTTGGTCTTGGTATCTGGCTTCTGGCACAGAGTTCCTAAAACGCTCAGAATTTCCTGAGTGATTAGGGTGACAGGAGCATCTTTTGTTCTAATGAGGTGATTCCTGGTGGGCTCCTAGAGTGCTTCAGGATGGGGGCTGTAAACAGAAAGACCAAGATTTGATTAGCAGCTTGGAACTTTCTGTTCCACCCCCACCCCACAACCTCTAGAGAGGAGAAAGGGGCTTTGAGATTGAATTAATCACCAATGGCCACAATCATGCCTAGGTAATGAAACCCCTATAATAACCCCTAAATAATAGGGTTTGGGAACTTCTGAATTGGTGAACACATCCAACTGCCAGAAGGCTGGCACACCCCAACTCCATGGGGACAGAGGGTCCTGTGCTTGACACTTCTAGATCTTTCCATATATATATATACACACATATATATATATATATACCTCTTCATCTGGCTGTTCATTTGAATCTTTATAAACTGTAATAATAAGTATAGCATTTTCCTGAGTCCTAGGGGCCTATACAATTATTGAGCCTCAAGGGGGTGGATTGTAGGAACCCCTGACTTTATAGCCAAATCAGACGGAAGTGTGAGTAATCTGGGGACCTAATACTAGCAACTGGCATCTGAAGTGAGGGCAGTCTTTAGGGACTGAGCCCTTAAGTTGGTGGAATCTGATTCTAGCTCAGGGTAGTCAGTATCAGCATTGAATGGGATTTTAGGACACCTAGCTGGTATTGGAGAGTCGGAGAATTGATTGGCATGAGATAAAACATTCGCTGTGTATGTGCCCAACCTCCAAACACTGAGTGCCTCAAAGCTCAGCCCTCGATCACCTCTGTTGTCTGTCCACAGTCACTTCTGATTGGAGATTGCATCTAGTTTCATGGCTTTAATATCATCCATATGTTCTGGAGTCCCAGTTTTGAATTATTGGCCTGAATTTTACCTTCAATTCCAGATTGTTTTATCCAGGTGCCTTCTCTACATATCCACTTGGCTTTCTAGTACATATCTCAAACTTAGCCTGTATGAAGCCAAACTCATGTTCTTTCCTCCCCAAACTTCTCCTTTCATAGTTTTTTTTCGGTAAATGATAAGTCCGTCCTTCCAGCTGCTATAGCCAAACACCTTGGCGTCATCCTTGTCTCTTCTTTTTTGTGATCTCACATCCTGCATCCAATTTGTCAGCAAATACAGTTAGCTCCCCCTTTAAAACATCAGAATGTGACAACTTCCCACCATCTCCACTGCTATCATCCTGATCAAGCCACCATCATCTTTCACTTGGAATACTGCAAAATGCATAATATAGATCATCTTTTATCTGTTCTTGCTGCAATCTAGTTAATTCTCCAATGCCTCTCATTCAACTCAGAGTAAAATCCAGAGCCCTTAAAACAACCTGTGAGGCTTTAGGTGATCTGGCTCCCATTCTGACCTACCAATCTCCCCCATATTCACGCCACACCATCCTTAGCCTTCTTACTATTTTTCTAACAGTCTTGAATTGTTTCTGTCTTAAGGCCTTTACATTTGCTCTTCCCTCTTCCTGGAACATTTTCCCCCAGATATTCCAGTGGCTCTGCCCTCATTTTATTCAAATATTTGCAGAAATGTGTCCTCGTCAGTGAAGCCTACTTGGGATATCGTAACACGATCAATCCCATCATTCATTCTCTCTCAGCCTTTGTTGCTTTACTTTTCTTCACAGCATTTATACCCATATTTTAAACCACATGTTTTACTTTTCTTTAAAGTCTATATTCCTCCTCTATGATCGCATAAGATTTGTAAGTGTCAGAATTTATTTATTTATTTATTTTTGATCTGTTTGTTCACTGCTATATCCCTAGCACTAGAATAGTTACTGGCACATAGTAGATATACAAACATATATCTGTTAGACATTGTTAGAAAAATGAATGAATAAAAAAATTGTAATGGGATACCATACAAACCATTCAGTGATACAAAGTCTGGCTGGTTTAAGAAAAGGCCCCAAGTGATGGTATTAAGGAGAAAATGTTTCAGTAAAAATAATGAGGAGTGGTGAAAAAGGAACAAACAGCTGTTGACTATTTACTCTGTTTAGGCACTTTGCTAGTTTCTTTATATACAGTATCAAATTAAATGTTTACAATAATTCCTGTGATGTGGGTATTCAATCATTTTATAGAAATAGCAACAGACTCAGAGAAGTAAAAGGAATAGCCAAAGGTCACATGGCTATTAAGTGGAAGAGAGGCATTTCAAAGTTAATACCGATTCCAAAACTTATAACATTTTCATGTTATCATGGCTTTTACAAAGAGGCTGTGAAATGGCAAAGGACCCTGAGATTGGTTGTGAGTGCCGTACCTTCCTATGATGGACATTATCGAGTTTTGATTTTTTTTTTGGCACTCTCTTTACTCTCTTAAAAATACTTATATCTTAAAATAATCACATATCACAGGATTTGGGTAATATAGGGAAATAATGATCAAGTATTTAATCAACATTGTGTCCTAGTAATTATATTACATTCTTTATTTTGGGTACTGTTGCTAAGAAAACCATCTCAAGGTTACATTGTATAGAGTGAAGTCACATTGAAATATTAACTATAACTTGGCAGCATCTTTTTTTGATGCTGTAGAAAAACCATTTTCATGATTTATATAATTTTCTAAAGTTGCATCATATAATGCATTTTAAGATAGCCTCTGTTTTCTGTCCTGTTGCAACTATGCACTATACAAAATATAGTGTAACAGTGTTTATTAATGTTTTCTTTTGAATTCGTTCCTGGGCCTGTGAAGATGTTCCCTAACCCCTACCTTTACAAGCTTCCAAAGGAGATTATATGTACCCTTTTAACAGAAAATGGAAAGTAAGTAGTATCAAATTAATTCAATTGGTTATGAGAACATGTTCCCATTTGGAAGGGGAAAATTTGGTAAGCCTCACAATGAATAGATTTATTTATATTTTATTTTTGACTTTACCACCATCAGTTTGGGGCAAATAAATTAATGATTTTGTATGCTAATAGAGGTCACAAAGCAGTTAATGGCTTGATAGCAATGTCTGATGATTAATACCAGTCCTTTTATTTTGTAATGTTTTAAAGGCCATTTATTAACTTTTGCAGAGTATCTTTCTATGGGATGTGAGAAAGTTTTATCATATGGAACAAACTCAAAGAAAGATATTAACTTGTATGGGGTTGAACAACACAAAATCAGTGGTCCATTACTCTCAATGGCAACTGT
Organism: Lepilemur ruficaudatus; assembly: GCA_963574885.1. Lineage (NCBI taxonomy): Eukaryota > Metazoa > Chordata > Mammalia > Primates > Lepilemuridae > Lepilemur > Lepilemur ruficaudatus. Next base: position 44,801 of record CAUYRT010075196.1, read on the forward strand.
AGGTCAACGAATAACTATGATGAAGAAATGGTCTTTTACATGATAATAGGATCACAGAGCTCTTTGGATCATCATTTACTATCTGTTATTGAAAAATGAGTTATATTAAATAGTAGAAAATTTAAAAAACTTGATAAAACCACAACTTGGGACATGAAAGAGTCATTAAAAATTATAATATTGAAGGATTCCATGAACATGGGAAATTGCTCAAAATATAATGCCAAATAAAAAGGCTATAAGACAATGTGTGCAACAGAATGTAATTTTTGGAAATATATATTTATATTTGAATATAAAAATGTTAAAGGTACTTATGTTTGAGAGGTGGCATATTCTTAAGGTTACTGTGGTAACTCTATTAATTTTACTCAATTTAATTTACTGAGTTGCTGGCTATGGGGGTGGGAGGCAGGCAGTTTCACATAGTCATTCAAAAATCACCATCTTCATCTCAGGCTTTCCAGTGTTCTCTGGGCATCAACAGTCAACTGGCAGATGGCAAAGCAGAGAGAGTGAAAGATCTCTGGGGGGTTTTAGGAGCCAAGTTAAAAAGTGGAGCAAATTACTTCTTCCACATTAGCCAGAACTCAGATGCATGGCCACATGTAGTTGTAAGAAGTGTGTGATGTGTGACCTGTTTCTATGCCCAGGAGAAAAAGAAAATGGGTTTTGGTGAACACATAATAGTCTCTGGCTAAGGTGAAATCCTGGGTAATATGTTTAGTTATTCTGAGGCTCTGCTGTTTTTAGGTGGTCATTGGATTTCTGTGTCTCTGAACAGAGGACAACGTGTATCATCACTTGTTTTTGTACCAGTTCTCACTACCACAGCCACCACCAGAACTGAAGGCTGGCAACAGGGTTCTTTATAAAGAGCCTAAGTTAGACATTACCTGGGAACAGTCTTTTAATGACATTGGCCCACTCACACTCTGTTAGCTCAACAATCATTTCATTGTGAGTCAGAGTTTTGACAACTTGCCATCAGTCTATTGAGTACCATAAACCATGAGCCATAATAACACATGACCACAAGAAAAATAGAGGCAATTTCAGCTACAAAGTTTTATGTGCTTGACATTTAGTAGATAATAGGTGTTAGAGAATTTTTTTTGATTGATTGATTGGTAGTCTTCCTAAATTTTTATGAGTGATATTCTTTCCTGTCCACATGCTGGGACTCCCTGGAGAGCAGAGACAAAGCCTTCTCCCTGTAAATCTGTTAGTATGTGCTTGGATAATTGATAGTATGTGCTTGGATAATCTATTTTTAGTCTCCTTCTGCTATGTGACAAAGCTTCTGTTGTTAAGATCAGTAATAGCAAGCTTATATTGTTAAGGCCAAGTGGAAAGATTTCTAAGTTTAGTCGTAAAGTTCTAGTTTCTAGTTAAGCTTGGGAATTAATTGGTTTTCTGAATGGTCCATGGACACAGAGGCACTTCCTAAACTTCTCTGGATGATTTAGGCAAGTAATTTCTCCTTTCTGTCCTTGATTTCTTTATTTGTAAAATGAGGATAATAACACTAATAACACCTGCTCTTTCTCTGATATCCCTGTGAAGATCAAATTGTTCTTAGTTTTTACTTACGAGCATAAAGGATGAACATGACATATCTAGACTTTAGAAATATGAGCTTTTACAGTATTTAATTAAATCCTGCTGGATAGTCTCCACTTGTCTCTCAAGATCCATTCTCTAGTCTTGTCCATTTTTCTCTGTCATCCACGAGGCTGATCTCCATGGAGTATAATCAGATAGATCCCCTGACCTATGGGTTAAGCCAAAAGGAAGAACCAACAAGAGATTGGATGGCAGGAGGAAACAGAATTTGGGGTATTTATTTAACAACTTCTTTCCTGTAGGATTGCAGGGAGGCAATGGTGTTTCTCTACCAAAAGCCACAGTTCCTGTCTGGCAGGTCTCTCCTCCAGTGCCACTTTCTCCAAGTTCCTTACCCATGCCCTTTCAAGTCTAAGGTGGTAGTCTCAGGGTTGCTAACCCCTTGGTGTTTTTACCATTCCTTGTGGGTGCCTTTAATCCTGCCCACATCTTTATAAGTGGCCCCTTCATAAAACTCAGACCAACCGCCCGTTTTGAGTGTGCCATCTGTATCCTGTTGGGACTCTGATTCATGGAGAGGTTTCTTCAGAGGTGGAAAGAATGTTCATGTTCCCCTATGTGCACTATTCAGTAGTAACATGTGCTTAGTCTGTATACAGGAAACTGAACAGAATTCCTGACATTTAGGGCTTTAAAATTTCAGAGATGACATCAACTTTGAAAAAAACAATGAAAGGACATATAAACATTGAGAAATTTCAGATGCAAATCATTTACAAGTTGTGCAAACATTGTGCATGCCTAATAATGTAGGACATTATGCATGTAACCATGTACATCCAAGTCACCTCCTAAACAGAAGGCTTTCCAATTCTCTCCTGCTTGGGTAACTTTTGTCCAACTTCTCAAAGAACTTGTGTTTTTCCTCTGAAGACTTCACCTTCAGTGTCCTTTCTTCAAAGTATTTCTCTGGCATAATACAGGGGTTTAATGTATAATTAAGTTGACCCTACATCCCAGTTAGACTGAGACAGCTTCAAATTAAGTGCCAGTTTAATTATTAGTACCACCCCCTTACAGTCTTAAAAGTTTCCCAGTTTAGATGATAAATTAGATGGTTCCTCATGCATAATGGTCCTTTATTGCTATTTGTGGAGATCTTGGGATATAAGCTAGTATAACCTGGGCAAGTTTCAAAAGCACAGCCTCATTCTGCTATACCAATTTATTTTACATAAACTCTGTAGTAAGTCTGTGTCTTTTGCTTTGTTTCTATGGTTGGCTAACAAAGCATGGTAGACTTAATTCTTTGGTCACTTAGTTTTCTTTCTTGGCCTTAGGTTTAGCATTCAATTCCAAGTTGAAATAGCTTTCTCTGTAGACATTTCAACCTTACATAAGTCTGGCATTCAAAAGCAGCAAAGTTCTTGTCTTTCTTATCTATAAGCTGTTCTCTGATAGTTTGAATAGCGGCACATTTTTCTTTCTCTTGCAGAAGTCATTCTGAATCATATTTTTCTTTGCTTTCCCTATTTCATTCTGTTCTTCAGTTTTAAATTGTATCATGACACTTCTGGATTTCTCCGTGCAGCATGTAGAATCTCAGTTTCTTTTTCTCCAAACTCTTCATGTTTTTGAGCTCTATTTCTCTCTGAAAAGACTACGTGTTACTTTACTCTAACACTCCCTCCTTCAAATCGTAAGTATAGTTCTCCCACATTTTACTGAATATAAACATTCATAAATTTAAAGCCCACTTTACATTATAATTGTGTCAACACTGGGAGATGGTAAAATTTTGATCCCCTATGAGAGTTTGAGGAGAGGAGTTTTCCCCATGATACATCATTGAAGATTTCTGAGATATGAAATCATAGGCAAAATTTTATCTTTTGCAGTCACTACCAGCTAGTCAGAGATAGAAAGCTTATTTTAAGATAGAATGCATAGAAGTTTAATAACCTGGCAACTGCATGGAATTTTCCCTCTAGCAAATAGTATTTGATAAATAACCATCTAGTCATGAAACAGTATCATCAATAAAATGTTTTGAAAGATATTGACTGTATATTAAAATATATGCTGCCATAATTTACTCCAGTTTCTGTGTATTTTTTATTTTTAAAATAGTTTGATTAGTTGAAAGATTTATTTTGTCATTTATCCATTTACTCATATAGTTAAGAAGTATTAATTGAGCACTTACTGGATGTCAGGCACTGTGTTAGGCAGTGAGGATGAGATAGTGAATGAGAAAGAATCGTTGCTCTCAGGGAGCTTAGAAGACTCGTGGAAAACAAATAGGTACCTGAAGAATAGTGTGATGAGGGCAGTACAGATGTAAAAGATGCATCTAACTGAGAGGTAGGGATCGGACAAGGCTTCTTGAGAACAGTCCAGTCTAAACTGCGTCTGAGAAAGGAGTGTGAGTTATCTAGGACAGAAGTGAAAGGGACTGGGAGAAGAAAAAAGGCCGAAAGTGTTATGGGAAGAGAGGATAGTATGGGTATAGGTCCACTGGTCAGAGAGAACAGGACACATTCAGGGAATGGAACAGTCTGGCCGGAATGCAGAGGGTAAGGGGCGGGGAGAGGCAGGAATGAGACTGAAGTGTAAGCTGGGTGCTGACAGGTTGTAAGTCATGGTAAGGAGTTGGGACCTAATGGTGAGGATAATGGGGACCTATGAATAATCTGTCATTCAGAGTCTTCTAGGATCTGGCCAGACTTTTCTGGGATATAGTCCTACCTTTTATCATTATTGCTCCAGATTTCAGAGTAGACCAGGAGCTGTTGCTCTTCAGAAGGACTTTCCCATTTGTGACTAGAGATTGTCTTCTCCACTCAGCTTGCCTTGATTTTTACGGTTGGGAAAGGCCTCTTTCCTGTTTTGAATTCCCACAGCTCTGTGTACCTTTCTTATGAGTCTTATCTCATAACTTTTATATTTATGACAAAGCTTAGGTCCCTGCTAGACAGTGTCTTAAGGACAACAGTTTGCCTTACTTGTCCATTTTGCCTGTGATAGTGAATGTCTAAGAGTTAATATGATTTTGTTTGATTCATATTCATCTCCAGCAAATATATTATAGTTTGGAAGCACTAAACCTCATGCAGTCAAGATGTTGGACTTTTTAGACCTTCTTCCTTTCCTCTATCCTAAGTATAGTTGTAGCATCCTTGTTAGATAGGGAGCTAATATGAACATCAGGCCCTGTGACCTCAGTGGAGAAAGGACCAACACCAGCAGCAGATGCAGCTTTGGGGAGTGGCGGTGGGTTGTTCTCTACGGCAGGGACTGGCTGCATTACCATCCTGAATTGGGGCAGAAGGAGAAAAAACTGATGCAAAGAATAGATGTGAGGGCTGGTAGACTGCTCACTGGACAAGGTCTGTGGACTTCCAGATCTATTTGGGAGGAATTGGAGGGAAATTGGAGTTTTTGTGAAAAAGATGGGGTTAAGCTAGAGAAATATTTTGTAAGGCTGCCTTCATGTTCCAGTTTTTATCTCCAGGATGGTGTGCATGGTAAACATAAATCATCTGCATTATATTTCATTTGTTTCCTAAAATGCACCTATAAATGTCCTTTAGGAAAGGGACCCTAACTATGGGACTTTTGAGCTGCATGGATCCCTCCTGGAGTATGATTAGGAGCTGGGGTACAATAGCAATATGACATTGCAGAACCTATTTCCAACTCTAAACTGCCAGCTCACATTAGGAGGTGTGGTAGGTGACCCTAGCCTCTCTCCAAGGGTGATTTGGACTTGAGTCCAAACCGTGCAGTTGCAACTGTGTAAAGGGGCAAACTCTTAGCCAGGTTTGTCTCATTGGCATTGAAGGGAGCACCAGGTATTTTCTGACCTGATAGGGAGCTGAGGTCCAAATCCTGCTATTGATTGTTTTGATTGTTTTAAGTACTTGGCAATAGCCAGTTTCCATGGAGCTTTTCAGGAAGCCAACTTTCTCTCCCAGAGGTCAGCCTGCAGGAGACAGATCTTGGGCAAGTCATCCCTACTTCTCTCCCTTTCTAAACATGTGAGGTCAATGATGTCAAAAATGTTTTATTGCCTTTTTATATATGATTTAAATATTTTATTCTATTTGTACAATGCTCAACTCTAACAGGCACAACTGAATTGTTAGCTTTTTTTTTTTACCTTAAAAACTTGTATTTATTTTCTTATTACTAATGTAATAATGCTCTGCAGAAAATTAGGAAAATTCAGATAAAATAAAAGAAGAAATTAAAACAGAGTTAGTAGTCTTCCACAGCCTTTTTCTTTCTCTCTTTATAGAGAAAAGCATACACATATACACACAAACATATATATTAATATTTACACATAGATGTATATGTATGTTAATCATATTTCAGTTGATAGTCTGTGGGCTTCATATAAAATGATACTGGATATTTGAATATTGATTGTTGTATATAAGAATTCCATTCACATAGATGTGCAAAGAAATGGACAGGTTTGGATAATATTAGGAGTTATTTGTGGTTAGATTATTTATAGAATTAGATTAAAAATTTTTATGATCCAAAATAAAGAAGCCCCACACAAATTGTAGAGCAATTTTGGTATCAATAAGTTAAATGTTATAAGAACTGTAATGCTCTTAGTGAATTCTATTAAATGATAAACTTATTAAGAAATGGTGTCTAATGACCTAGAAAGCCCATACTACTGGTGTGTCAAATAGGTTTAATGAAATAATGTCTGTGTTCTTCTGTGTTGGCTAAGGTGCTTCTTAGATGGGTCAGCATAACTAAAAAGAACCTCAAACCAGGGTTTTGCTGCTCTGTTTGGGAAGAAAACACTTTGCTGGGCAGAACTACTGAGAGTTAGCTTGTTGAGTCTCAATATTACTAATTAATGCTCCAAAGAGTGTTGATTCTCTTCTTTGGGGTAAGGAGTTTTGGGACGATGTGTATTGGATACGAGCATATTGTTTTGAGAAAACAACAATAAAATAAATTATTATTTTTCTTTCCTATCACTGACTATATTTACGAAAAATGTAAGTCATAGGAAAAATGTTGACTCACTCAGCTACCTAAAAGGAAAATCGTGGATGCATGGAAGGAATAATTTGTTGAGAGACGATGAAGCAATTCTTCTACAATACATAGAGATCATTGAAGTGCTGTTCTTGGATGGTAAAATTTCTTGGTAGCTGCCCAGCTTATATGGCATATCATTTATATCTAACATTTATTATTACTGACAGTGCATGAATTCTGGAAAAAACATTGCCTTGAGAACGTAAATCTAAATTAAACCACTTCCAAACACTGAAGAAATGATGGCTTTTAAGAGTGCCAAAATGATTCAAGATGAGATGCCTATAAAGAGCAAAGAGCAATCTCAAAGTTGTTTTTAAGATAAAATTTTGCAAAGGATAAGTAAGTTATTTTAGATAATAAGTACATTTTCTTGAGTAGTTGACATCTGGTATGTGAATAGCTTATTTATATGGAATGTGATATGCAGAATTAAGTCAGTGTTCCACATAAGATAATTTTAACATATAAATGCTTTCAGCTTTAGACATTTTTATTATTATGCATTACACACCTAACTAGTGATTTCAAATGCAAAACATTTGAAAGATGATTTAAGTCTTTTTGATTACTTGGAGTCATGAATGTGAATAGCAGCTATTACTCTGGTATAGAAACAACTATGCCCTGAGAAATTACTAAAGTAGTTTTATTTTTTTAAATTCTTTCCTAGAAAAATTAGAAGTTACAGGCCCTTTCTCTTTTGTCTTTGTTATCAATGTGATTTCTCACTGTTGTTGTGGTATAGTTCTACTTCTAAAGTGCAGTTTTTATGAATTCATTTTTTTTTTCTGAGAGAACCTGAGAGTCATTCTGCCTTTTTGGAAGAATAAAATGTGGCTGGGCGCGGTGGCTCACGCCTGTAATCCTAGCACTCTGGGAGGCTGAGGTGGGCGGATTGCTCAAGGTCAGGAGTTCGAAACCAGCCTGAACAAGAGTGAGACCCCATCTCTACTAAAAATACAGAGAAATAAATTGGCCAACTAAAAATATATAGAAAAAATTAGCCGGGCATGGTGGTGCATGCCTGTAGTCCCAGCTACTCGGGAGGCTGAGGCAGGAGGATTGCTTGAGGCCAGGAGTTTGAGGTTGCTGTGAGCTAGGCTGACGCTATGGCACTCTAGCCCGGGCAACAGAGTGAGACTCTGTCTCAAAAAAAAAAAACAAAACACTAAAGAGAAGAGAGAAGGGGAGAGAGCAGCTGTAACCAGAGACTTAACAAAACTTTTCAGAAATAATTTTCAAAGTATCTATGAAATCATCTGGGGGATATTTTGAAAAAGGAAAAGTGCCCTGTAGCATTATTAGCTTATTTTCTTCACGTGACCTAAAAAGAAAAGTGTAAGCTACTCCTCACCCCACTGATGATGAATACTTTGAAAGTCACATTAATCATCTAGAAAACGTGTGACCACACATGACACTCTCCAGCTGCCTCTGTGTCTAGTCTAGTAAGTGTGTAAAGAATTACTTTGATGTGCCCAAAGAGCCTAAACCCTACACGTTGTGTGGCTGACGGAGAAACGGCAGAACAGAAGCCTGAAGGGCTGGTGTGCGGAGCCCTGAGCCGTGTTGGGAGCCACAGCCCTCTGCAGACATGGCTGACGCTCCTCTCCTCTGAGGGTGCAGGACCTGACGCTTGCTGTACTTTCCCGCGGTCTCTTAGCTTTGTTCCCTAGTTTGCAGACTGACGGCTTTACAAGGGCTTTAAGAATAAAGGAAGGTAAATATCAAACTCTTAAATGAATGAAAGGAAGGAAAGGGAGGGAAAAAATAATAAGTGAGTTTAAAAGATAATATTTTCCTGTTCACTGAGCATGGTAACAGAGATACATGGAAACCTGTTGCCTTGCAATTATTATATAATGTTTTATGGGGTGAAGTAATCATTATTATTAACATCAACAACTTACATTAAGATCAAAAACTTTCTTTTTCAATCAACAAATTTATTTTTAACTTTTTTTTAGAGATAGAGTCTCATTCTGTCACCCGGGCGGGAGTGCAGTGGTGTGATCATAGCTCAGTGTAGCCTCCAACTCCTGGCTGAAGTGATGCTCTTGCCTCAGCCACCACCATGCCTGGCTAATTTTTTAATTTTTTGTAGAGACAGGATCTCACTATGTTGCCCAGGCAGGTCTTGAACTCCTGGCCTCAAGAGATCCTCCTGCCTTAGCCTCCCAAAGTGCTGGGATTACAGGTGTGAGCTACCACAACTGGCCACTCAGAAGTTCCTATATGTCGGGCACTGTCTAGAGGCTTCACATACATTGATGCATTTAATTTTCACAGCTATGTAAGGTAGATACAGTCGACCCTTGAACAACACAGGTTTGAACTGTGCGGATCCACTTCTGTGCAGATTTTCTTCTGCCTCTGCCACCCCTGAGACAGCGAGACAAACCTTTCCTCCTCTTCCTTCTACTCAACGTGAAGACAAGAATGAAGACCTTTATAATGATCCACTTCTACTTAATGAATAGTAAAGATATTTTCTCTTCCTCATGATTTTTTTAACATTTTCGTTTCTCTAGCTTACTTTATTTTAAGAATATAGTATATAGCATATATTACATATAAAATATGTGTGAACTGACTTATTGTCAGTCAGGCTTCTTCTGGTCAAAGCTAGGCCATTAGTAGTAAAGTTTTGGGGGAGTCAGAAGTTATATGCTCATTTTTGACTGCATAGGGGTCAGTACCACTAACCCCTGCATTGTTCAAGGGTCAACGCTATTATATTCTCTATAGGTGAGGAAACACAGAGAGATTAACTCACTTGTCCAGGGCCACACAGCTAGGGGATGGTAGAGCAAGGATTGAAACACAGGTTCTTAACCAACCATGGTCCTGACCTGCCTCTTTTGATAAGGATGCTTTTGGAAAAACATAGATGCATTTTGTGATCCTTTTCCTTGTTAACAATTACCATTGAATTTTCCTCTGTAACAAGGAGGTTCTTTTGAAACCTTTAGAAATGGGACTGGTTTTACTTCATGTCTTTTTTGCCAATACAAATCAGAAAATTTTCCCTTTAACCTGCCAGCATCTAAAGATAGAGAAGAACCTGGTGGATTTTATCTTTCTCAAAAAAAAAAAAAAAAAGGGAAGTTACAACCCAGGTGACTCTTGGTGAGTACACTTTCCATTGCCGCTGTCCAGTGTTTTATACCTTTCTATTGGGGTTAGACTCTGGAGAAAAGCATCCATGATGAAATGTGCTACAGCCCCATGCTGAGGTGGGAACCTCGATGCTAGGAGAACTTGGAAGAGGAAGGAGGGAGTTCAGGGATAACATGACTCTATTTTGTGATAAATTTTAAATTGGCCTGGTATGAAAGGTCCTTCCAGACCCATGGTCAAAACAGGTTTTTTTTTTTTTTTTTTGTGGCCAGAGATCTCTGCAGTTGAGAATCCAAAGCACACATAGATTTGTTCCTGGGTAGCTGAGCTTCTCGGACTTGAAGACCAGGCTTCTTGCTTGACTGTCTAGAAACTCAGGCAGGTCTGAGCCTCGTTACGTCCTCTGAAAATGAGGCAATTGGACTAAACAGCAGAGCTCTTAAAAAATAGGCCAATTTAGGCCTCGCTCCAGAGGTAGGAAATCAGGCTCTGGGAGTGGAGTCTAGGCGTGTGTATTTTTCAAAGCTCCTGGGAGGTCATCAAGAACCCCTTGGTGGCTATTTTCCAAGCAGAGTGTGTGCTGATGGTGGGCTCACCCTTTGTTTCTCTGTCTGTTCATCCAACAAGTGTTTACTGGATGCTCACTGTGTGGTGGGCAGAACAGCAGCCAGTGTGCTGGGTGCCAGGAGTTCCGCAGGAACAAGGTGGTTGAGATCCCTGCTGTCAAGGAGCTTGTGGTCCAGTTCAGACAGACAAACTAGCAGGTACAGGAGGAAGGGAACTGCCGGTGGCCTATAAGCCATGAAGAAGATAGAGCAGGGCCATGCCCAGGAGCTACGGAGGTTGCAGCCAGGGAAGGCATCTCTGAGGGGGGAGACATTTGAGAGGACATCATCTCAGAAGGAGCCAGCCAGGAGGAGAACATGCTCAGGACAAAGCCATGAGGCTGGAATATGCTGGCCATGCTCGAGTAAGAGGACCTACTATAAGGCCAGAGTGGCTGGAACATAAAAAAGGAGGCAGGAGAGATGAGGGGAGGTCAGAGCTCAGCGTTTGACTGTGGCTGTGCATTTGGGCTTTATTCTGAGTGCAGTTGGGAGCCATAGGAGGAAGGGGTTGCTTGTTTTTGGAAATAAATTGGTTCTCTCCAATTTACATTCGAATAAGACCATCTTGGCTGCTCTGTATGATAATTGACAAGGTGGTTATAACATCATTCCTTGATATTTGACCAATTAGGCTTTATTTTAAAAATTGGGATATAATTTACATACTGCAAAGTTTACCCATTTAAAATGTACAGCTCAGTGGTTTTTAGCATATTCACAAAGCTGTGCAACTATCACTATTATCTATGTCTAGGATTTAAGAATAAGTTGCTTTAAGTTTCAAATGGGTGATGGTTTAAGAAATCATAGTACCAATGCCAGAATGAGTAAAAGAAGACTGAGATTACAGAAAAAACATTCAGACTCTTGCATTCAGCATGTCCAATAGAACTTTTCTGTGATGATGGACAGCCTGTACATTGTGCTGTCCAAATTGGTAGCCACCAGCACATGTGGCTGTTAAGCACTTGAAATGTGTCAAGTACAATCGAGGAGCTAGATTTTTTATTTAATTAAATTTAAAAATAGCCACATATGGCTACCATATTGAACAGCGCGGCTCTATGGCAATTTACAAATTCATAGTCTTATCTAAGATCATTTTCCCCATCTCCCCTACCTCCCCAGTGTCTAAAATGATTGAAATTCTGAAGCATGTGCTATACAATTTGTTGTGTTTAAACCTAATCCTCACTGCAAAGAAAAAGCTGGAGCGTTCCCACAAGGAATCCAGATGACAAGAGGCATAAGGGATGGGGTAGCATGTTCTGAGTGTCTTCTGGGGTAGGGTATATCTGAGCGGGTGTCAGCCCAGCTGGCAGCAGGCATGGGTGACATCTGTATGCTCAAGGGAAGCAAAGGGAAGTCGTGAGCTTGGCCTCAGCTTCTCGACTCACAAAGAATAAAAACCACTGCCAAAGCAGAATATTCTGAGAGGGCAATAAAGTAAGGGTATCCCTCCTGCTCAAATTTTGGGTTGACACATGACAACAAGAACAAAATCACCCCTTCTGGGATTATGTCACCAAATTCTTAGTTAAGAAGAATCAAAGAGCCATGAAAGACTCTTTAAACTCTCATGGTTAAACTCATTAATTCCTCCCTCCTCAAGTTCCATCTAAGCTGTTTGTTATTTAAAAAAAAAAGTCTACAGAGGCTTGCGTTTTTTTTCCTAAAGGATTTTCTCCTTCAGAAGAAAAAAAGTAACCTAAGAAGAACCTTAAACTTCATTAATATTGTAAATATTTAGTGGTTTTTTTCATTGTTTTTCATTTCCTGTTTTATTTTTTTTAACTACCATGGTTTGCAAACATTAGGCATGCATGAAAGCAAACATATTTAAGATGCTTCTTGTCCTACAACTTCCTATATTGTTTCGGAACAAAAAAATAAATCCTTAGTATTTATTATGTATGAAGTTATGAAAAGATGAGAGGCCTTTAATGCATAATTAATATTTGCCTATAAAACACAGCATATTAGGGAGAAGACCAAAAATACTCACTTATTGCTTGACAAACTTAGAAAAAAAAAAACAATCAGGCGACCTCTAAAATTGAAAGTTTAAAGGCAAGGGCACACATGTAGACTGAGGTTCCGTAGGTCAAAATATTTTAAAAGTTATTTATTAGGTTAACCATTAAACATAATGTTTGACCTCCTACTTTGACATCTATATCTTCGTACAATCTGCAAAGTTAGGTCCAAATTTATAATTCTCAGACTGTGCGCGGTTGAACACTAAAACATGGCAAAGTGAGGGAGGCAGCCTGTTGCTTATACCAGACTGTGCAAAGGCTCTGTCTGGGTTCTGCCTTCCCACCAACAGCCAGACTCAGCCGGGATGTTGTGTTGTCATCCATCCCGGGGAGGACAGACCTGGGGCAGAGACCGGTTTAGGCATGGGACTCGGGCTTGGGCATTTGGGTAGGAACTGCTGGCACTGCAGATGCCTAAAGAATGATCTAGAAGAGTGGGCATCTTCTCTTGCTTTGTGGGGAAGAATGTGGCTGGGAGGAGCATCAAAGTTGGGTGTCTGAGTCATTCTGGACGTGCACCCTAGCTGCCTGGGTCTAGGGGCAGTGCTGAATCTTTTCTGTTTTAGGAGCCAGTGACCATTTTAGTGTCTCTTCACTGGAAGAAACTGTGCTCCCTAATGTTCGCTTTATGGAACCTCACCAAGCTGGGACAACAGAGCAGTCACTTACTAGAGTTATCCCTTAAGATCTGGACGTACAGGTGGTCTCTGCTACAATCAGGAGTTTTCAGTTTGGTATTTCCAAGGCTCCTGAGTGCTTTTCCTTTTTTTCAAGCTTTATTGAGACAGAGTTCACAGACCATGTAATTCGCCTACTGAAATGATTTTTTGATATATTCACAGAGTTATGCAACCATCACCACAGTCAATTTTAGAACATTTCAACCCCCATGAAACCCATGCCCGTTAGTGGCCACTCCCTTTCTCCCCACCTCACCTCCAGGCCTAGGCAGCCGTTAATCTACTTTCTGCCTCTGAACATTTGCCTGTTCCTCACTGAGTGCTTTCGTGCTTGTAAGTATTTTCCCTAAGCACGTGTACATATCAGATAGGCCCAGATAGAATAATAAAATCTCAGTACATTTGAATAGTTTCTTGTCTCAGTAGATGTAGGTTGGTGTTTCTCAAACTGTAATGTGCGGGAGAATCACCCAGAGAACCTAATTAAAATTCCTGGTGATTTTGCAGGTCTGGGTTAGGGCTGGAGATTCTGGATTTCTGACAAGTGACACCCATGCTGCTGGTCTGGAGGTCACACGTAAAAGGACAAGGACACAGATGATGCTGACGTCATTATTTTGACCAGAGCAGCCTCCATTTCAGACAGTGTGTGAGGACCCGAGATTTGTAACTGGTTTAGTATGGCAAGTTCTTATTATAGAATACAAAACGGGGAGAAGGTGTGTGTGTGTATGAGAGAGAGAGACTTGGATGGTAGGGAGGGGCCCGTGTCCACGGAGCTCTGTCTACCGTTCTGAAATGAGGGCTGCAAGGACCCCAGACATTCTCTCTCTCCCTTCTGGCCTTCAAATCCACGCTCTTCCTGACCCACTGTCATCCCTGTGTAAGCAGAGATACCGCAGGTTATTTACCCGGGTCTGGTTCCCTTCCTTACAAAGCTGCAAAACTGTGTCTCTCTGCCCATCTCTGATGCAGCAGAGTCATTATTTCTGGTCACATAGCTCTTTCTGGAAATTGTGCTCTTGTGAAAAGAAATGATAACCACATTTTCCACACTTTGATATTTTCAACGAGCTTTGTTTCCTTGGGTCTAGGACCCGCAGTCCCTGCGTACAGAGGAGGAATCTGAAGCACGCGGCACGTGGTGATGGAGCTTAGTTAAAACCCGGGGCCTCCGGGTCTATTCAGGGTGGGTCGTTGCACAGCCTGTGGCATTCGGTCGCCATCCGTGGAAGGAGGACTCACTTTCTCTGGGTTTCATCAAATTGTTTTTGTTTCTGTGGTTTCTTGCTAAATAACTGTATCATCAGATGCCACATGGCAAAGCCAAGGCCAAGCACAGAAACCAAGCTTTATTCATCTTCCAGGATGGCCCACAGAGACTCCCTGAGCCCCCAGAAGTTATTTCAGATGTGAAATGGGAGCACAGGGAGGCTCAGATGGGTCTGCTGGGCTATGGGCGGCAGAAGCCAAGTTGGGTGTAAAACCCTCTGAGAACACAGCGTGAGTGGCTGAGGCTCATGGGCGCGCTGCAGCATGTCTGTGACTTCTCCTTAAGGCAAATCTGAATCTGAAAAAGATGCAAAATCACTGAGAAAGGACAAGAAATGTGAGTACAGTGGTATCCACTTAAAGTAGCGCATCTCCGATCACACCATTTCCTGGCTGAAGCACTTTCAGTGGCTCCCGGTTACCCATGTGTGAAACCCAACCTCCTCATCACAACTGCCAGGGCTCTTCCCTCTGGCTCTGGGCTCCACTTTCAGCCTTGCTGCCTATGACTCTGTTTATAAACACCTTATACTCGGGCTACGCTATCCTGGGCCACGTATGCTCCTGGAACACTGTGCCTTGCAGCTTCCATGCCTGCCTTCCTGCTGTTCCTTCCTACTGGAATGTCCCTCTTTCTGGCAAAATTTGGGTCATCCTTCCAGGATGAATGACTTGCTGCCTCCCCTCTCAAGTGTTGTTTTAATCTTTTTATTAATTATTAATACCTTCTTTCCTCTGTGTTGGATTCTTTTTTTTTTTTTTGAGACAGAGTCTCACTTTATTGCCCGGCCTAGAGTGCCGTGCATCAGCCTAGCTCACAGCAACCTCAAACTCCTGGGCTCAAGCGATACTTCTGCCTCAGCCTCCCAAGTAGCAGGGACTACAGGCATGCGCCACCATGCCCGGCTAATTTTTTCTATATATTTTTAGTTGGCCGATTAATTTCTTTCTATTTTTTTTTTTTTTTTTAGAAAATAGAGCGGGTTCTTGCTTTTGCTCAGGCCAGTTTCAAACTCTTGACCTTGAGTGATCCACCTGCCTCAGCCTCCCAGAGTGCTAGGATTACAGGCGTGAGCCACTGCACCCGGCCTGTGTTGGATTCTAATTGGACATTCTTCTGACATTTTATTTACAGTGTTAATAAAGCAATGCAAATACAAGTACCATTTATGGAACACACACTGTGTGTCTGATATGGCATGATGGGGTTTATGTGACTGCATTTCATTTTCTACATACCTAGATAAGGAAGCTGGTGTTATACAGGTGAGGAAGTTCAAACTTCCCCAGAGTTGCCAGCAGGTCTGACATTGAGCCCAAGGGTGGTACCAACCCTGAGATCTCTTTCGGTTCTGTTCAGCTCAGCCAGAGCTGGCTGAAACAGACAAAGGCAGGCCGTGGTTCATGTACAAACCCCCAGGCCTTCCAACCACAGAGGACCTGGCTTCACCTGTGCGAGATGGCTTAGGGGACCAGCCCTCTGCCCCAGCATAGCAAATGTCATGGGCCATGCCTGCCCCCGGGTCATTCTTTGTTTCCTCAGCAGTGTGTCTCTGAGCTGTCGCCCTTGGGAGGCATTAAAGTGTATCCCCAAAACTTTTGAAAAACATGGCAGGGAGACCTTAGGTCCTGGGAAAACAAAACAAGCATTGATAAGTCCAAGAAATTCAAGCAGATGGTTGCAGGAAACAGCAGCGTGGGTGCTGATTTGGTCAGGTTACGGCATGAGCGAGGTAGAGAGAGAGGCCTGCGGGAGCCTGTGTGTGCCCCAGCAGAGGTGGGCAGGGAGTAGGTTAGGAAGGGCGATGAGATTCATGCTCACATGTCAGCATCCGCCACTGGCAGACTCGGGCAGCTGTCGGACCTGCTGTGAGAAGCTGGAACACAGCAGACATGGAGCTGACAAGTTGAAAAGTTAAGCTCAACCGAAATCATGATCTAAAATAGTATTTGGGGACCTAGGGAAATACTTCAAAATGCAAGATTCAGCGCAATCACAATTGTTAAAACACGTACTGCCACGGCATTCACGTTGATGCGTGGGGAAAAGACCAGGGGGACGTTCAAAGGGGGTGAGTCTGGGGGGTGGGGCAATGGGCAATTTTGATTTTATCTTTATATAGTTTTTAAACTTTCAGATGTTTTGAAGGAAAATGTGTTAATCAGGAAAAAAATAAGTGATAATCAGATAATCAGGGAAAAAAAAAACCCCAAAACTCAAAAAAATTAAGTGGAAAAAAAAAACATTTACAGAGCACAAAGAAATCAGAGTCTTGGGGACGGGCTGGTTGGGGAAGACCATTGTTCCCACCCAGCATGGTTTTCTCCTTAATGTTCTTTTATGTGCGTACACACCATTTCAAAGCTTTTCCTGACTTTATTTTTGCGACAAATGGCTTTAAACTTCCTCAGAGATAGCCTTCCAGCGGGGAACTAGGGTTTGAAATGTGACGGAAATTGATGGAACGTCTCGAAGTTTTTAAATAGACAAGGCTCAGGAGGAGCGTGGAGAGAGCGAGACCCTCTCGGCAGAATGTCCTCCCGCCTTCATCACGTCCCTCCTTGGCCTGTGCCAGCCCCGGCTGACCGCGGATATCCACTAGCACATCCCGACATTCGCCCCAGGCACTGAGATGGATCTAGAAGGGAAAACCATTCCCAAGTGCTGTTGTCACCATCTTGGGTTCCAGAGCTCTGAAAAGGGAAGGGCTGGATTAAAGAAATGGGGAGGGAATACGTACCTTTTCGCTTCATCCTCCTTCTGCATGTACACACACACCTACTTAAAATGATTGTCTTGGATAAAGAAAATCCCGGCCAGGCATGGTGGTTCACACCTGTAATCCTAGCACTTTGGGAGGCCGAGGCAAGTGGATCACTCAAGGTCAGGAGTTCAAAACCAGCCTGAGCAAGAGCGAGACCCCCCGTCTCTACTAAAAATAGAAAGAAATTAATTGG
>CAUYRT010075198.1:0-11333 GCA_963574885.1 Lepilemur ruficaudatus
TTAATTTCTTTCTTTCTATTTATAGTAGAGACAGGGTCTCACTCTTGCTCAGGCTGGTTTTGAACTCCTGACCTTGAGCGATCCGCCCGCCTCAGCCTCCCAGAGTGCTAGGATTACAGGCGTGAGCCACCGCGCCCGGCCCATTGTACCTTTTTTTATAGATAAAGAAATTAGAACTCAGGATGAGTAAGTAAATTCTGATATTGTTAGTTTTATGGGGTTTTTTTTTTTTTTGCTATTCTAATAGGAATGTAATAGTATCCCATGTTTTTAACTTGAATTCGCTAATGAATAATGATGTTGAGTATCTTTTCAGGTGCCTATTCATCTATCTTCACTGGTGAAGTGTTGATTCAAATCTTTCGCCCATTTTTTATTGGGTTATTCGCTTTTGTTGAGTGTTAAGATTTCTTTACATACTCTGGATAAAAATTCTTTGTCATATGTGATTTTAAATATTTCCTCTCAGTCTGTGGTTTGTCTTTTCGTTCTCTTAAAGGTATTTCTGAAAGATTCCACTTTCAAATACTATAGGGGTGGGATTTCAACATATGAATTTTGGTAGGGGAGGGAAACATTCGGTCCATTGCAAAGAGAATAAAAAATAATTTTGTCCTTTTGCAGAGCAAAAGGTTTTGAATTTTGATGAGGTTAGGATGATCAATTTTTTCTTTTATAGTAATGCTTTTGGAGCCATATTTAAGATCTCTTTCTCCAACTCAAGGTCACAAAGATTTTCTCCTATGTTTTCTTTTGAAAGTTTTATAGTTTCATATTTTACATTTAGGCTTATAATCCCTTTCCAGTTGATTTTTGTATAAGGTGTATATCTGGGTCTATTTTTTTGCATATTGCTGTTCAATTGTTCCAGCTGAAAAGACTATTCTTTCTCTGGTGAATTGTTTTTGCATCATTGTTAAAAATCAGTTGACCATATTTCAGTGGATTTATTTCTGGGCTGTCTATTCTGTTCCATGGATCTACATTTGCCAATATCACACAGTCTTGATTTCTGTTGCTTTATAGTAAATCTTGAAATCAGGTAGTATGGCTAGATAGCAAGCTCTGCTTTACCATTTGTGGGTGATAGGTCCCATGTTCAGTTTTCAAAGCCCACATACATGAACCGCTCAGGGTCCGTCTGGGACTTGTACAGTAAGAGTAGATCATAGTTTTGTCCTCAAAGTCTTTTGTTGAGCTCCTTTGAGTCTGTTTTGCACATGCACAGCTTGGGAGTAAGCTTGGGACTTGTCAATACAGAGAATGGGGAGTCCCCTTCTCTACAGTTTTAGCTCCCTCAGCTGTTGTGCAATTCTATGTTACTGGGGTTGACCTTGGAGCAAATTGATGATAGGAAGCGACAGAGACCACAGGGATTCCTTTTCCTGATTCCTCTGACTGGAGAGAGGAGCTTTCTCTGGGCTTTTAGATGCTCGGGCCAGGGCTGCCCCTCTACTGCAGCAGAGCACCTTCATCATTCAGTCTGGCCTCAAGGCAGAGGAAAAAAGGAGGGAAAGAATGACTTAGTCTATTTGGGCCCCTATAACAAATTTCCATAGATTGGGTGGCTTATAGAAATGGCTTTTTCACAGCTCTGGAGGCCAAAAGTCCTGGAGCAGAGTGCCAGCATGGTCAAGTTTGGTGAGGGCCTTCTAGGTGGTAGACTGCAGACTCCGCACTGCATGCTCATATGGTAAAAGGGGCAAGGTAGCTCTTTCAGGTGTCTTTTATCAGGGCACTAATCCTAATCATGAGGGCTCCAGCCCATGACCTAATCAGTCCCCGAAGACCTCACTTCCTAAAACCATTACCTCAGGGGTTAGGACTTCAACATATTAATTTTACTGGGACACAAACATTTGGTCCATTGCAAAGAGAGATCTCCCATACTCTTCAGCCGAATCCTTTTCCCAGTCCTCTGGCTAGAAAAAGGCAGTTTCTCTTGTGGTCTTTGCTATCCACGCCCACCGTGCAGGTCCCAGACTTAGCTCACCCTCAGGTCAAGCTGGGAGATAAACAAAGGAAAGAAATACAGGAAACTCATCATTGTGCTGTTGGGTCATGCTTCAGCTTTTGACCTCCCTCCCAATCTGCCTGCAATTGTTTACTTTTCAGAGTCCTCCAGTAATTATTTTTTATATTTTATCCAGATTTTAATTATAATCAGTGAGAAACAGACTGTTGAGGGCCTATTCAATCTTGGCCAACACTGGGAGTTCACATTGCTGATTTTTAAGGCTAGTCCTTAAACTTCTTATATTACACTAGAAATTGCTAAAGTATTCTTTAATCATTTTTTCCTCTCTCCTCATTTGGAAACTCCCATTTTTATGTCCTCTTTTGCTGCTTATGATGTCTCATTATGTCGGCTACTATGCCCTATTGGACTTTCAACCTGGCATTTAATCATTGCAGCTATAACCTGAGAAATCTTTATTTCTTTTTTTTGTATTTGATTTGGAGAGCAGAATACAGTGAGATGGTTCAATGAGAAAGTGCTAGATTAATAAAAGTAAAGATTTTGCACTACATGGATTTTGATTCTTTCAGTAAATCTGATCACGTAAAACTACCAAATGTTCAGTATTTACCTGATTTTCCAGCTGTATTGGTTTTCTTTTGACATGAAAGATATGAAAGAACACAACAGAAGAAAAAGCCAAAAAGCTGAACTATGTTTACACACCCTGCTTTCCCATTACCCACGTTCCTGAAACTTAAAAATACACAATGGTTTATCCTGCAAATTCCCAACAGTTAAAAGTGTAAATCAAGAGAGATGAACTTTAGTCCTGATGCTACCATTTACTGATTGTGTGACCTTTGATAATTTACTTAATTTCTTGAATTTAATTTCCTCATTTGTTAAAAGGTCTCAATGGACAAGAGGTCTCTAAAACCTGTCTTTTTCTAGTTGTGACATTCTATGAATTTTTAAGAGAATAATTGAAAATAAACTGTGCCAAATGTGAAACCCAAGTAGGAAGTTAGAGAATCACTAATCAGTTACACCACTAAGCATACTAAAGAGGTAGGCAATCAGTGTGATCCCTGTTTTTAAGAAAAACAACAATCACTGAGTAATTAATCCAATATTTTTGGACAGTTAGTTGCTGTCCAAATTAGTCTGTAATTTGAAAATGTATAATTTGCAATTAAGCTAAGGCTGTTTCTGAGTTTATGATTGAGTTGGCATCTCAGTACTGGGTTTATAGTGAGGCTTTGAGGAGTTGATAGATTAAGATAATTAGAAAGAAACAGCATTCCCTGGAATGTAGAGGTAGTTATTATTCACTAAATGCAGCCATTTTTCTCCCTTGCTAAAGAGCTCTGGGAGAAGGGGGAATGAAACTTTTCAATGTGCAGAGCAGAGTTGATCTATTTGACTAAAAAGAATTTGAGGCATCAAGAACATATAATACATTGAGAAAGGATAATCTCTTCAATAAATGGTGCTGGGAACACTGGATATCCACATGCAGAAGAATGAAATTAGACCCCTATTTTCACCATATACAAAAATCAAATTGAAATGGATTAAAGACTTACATGCAAGGCTTGAAACTATAAAACTACTACATGAAAACATTGGGAAAATTCTTCAGCATATTGGTTTGGGCAAAGATTTTGAGTAAGACCTCAAAAGCATAGGCAACCAAAGCAAAAATTGACAAATGGGATTACATCAAGCTAAAAAGCTTCTGCCCAGCAAAGAAAACAATCAACAAAGTGAAGAGACAACTTAAGGAATGGGAAAAAATATTTGCAAATGATCCACCTGACAAGGGATTAATAACCAGAATATATAAGGACTCAATAGCAAAAAGCCAAATTATCTGATTTAAAAATGGGCACAAGATCTGAATAGACATTTCTCAAAAGAAAACAAATAGCCAAAAAGTATATGGAAATGCTCAGCATCACTAATTGCTAATTATCAGGGAAATGCAATCAAAACCACAATAAGACATTAGGTGTCGGGCAGGTTGGAGGGTGAGGAGGGAATGGATATATTCTCACCTCATGTGGGGGTGCTCACCATGTGGGGGATGGACACGCTTAAAGCTCTGACTCAGGTGGGGCAAGGCAATATATGTAACCTAAACATTTGTACCCATGTAATATGCCAAAATAAAAAATGCAATAAAGTATAAAATAAAAGAAAATACATCTAAAAAAGGTAGTTTAATCATAGCAGTAATAAAAAAAGATATCATCTCACCTCAATTAAAATGTCCATTATCAAAAAGAGAGAAAATAATAAATGCTGGCAAGTATGTGAAGAAAGGGGAGCCCTCATACATTGTTGGTGGGAATGTAAATTTGTACAGCCATTATGGAAAACAGTATGCAGCTTCTTCAAAACACTAAAACTGGAACGACCATACAATCCTGCTATCCCACTGCTGGATATACATCCGACCGATAGGAATTCAGTACATCAAAGAGATATCTGCATTCCTATGTTTACTGCAGCACTATTCACAATAGCCAAGATATGGAATCAACCTAAATGTCCATCAATGGATGCATGAATAAAGAAAATGGCATATATACACAACGGAATATTATTCAGCCATAAAAAAGAATAAAATTTTGTTATTGGTAGCAACATGAATGGAACTAGAAGACATTGTGTTAAGTGAAATGAGTCTGGCACAGAAAGACAAATATCACATGTTCTTACTCATGTGTGGGAGCCAAAAAACGTTTACCTCCTGGATAGTAAATAAATGTTGGTTACCAGAGGCTGGAAAGGGTAGTGGGCAGGAGGGGGGTTAAAGAGGGTAATAGCTACAAAAATACAGTTAGATAGAAGGAATAAGTTTCTGGTGTTTAATAGCACAGTAGAGTGACTAGGGTTAACAAGAATTTATTGTATATTTCAAAATAGCTACAAGAGAAGATTTGGAATGTTCCCAACACAAAGAAATGATAAGGGGCCAGGTACGGTGGCTCACACCTGTAATCCTAGCACTTTGGCAGTCCAGGGCGGGAGGATAGCTTGAAGCCAGGAGCTTGAGACCAGCATGAGTGACAGCGAGACCCTGTCTTTACAAAAAATAAGAAAAAAATTAGCTAGGTGTGATGGCACGTGCCTGTAATCCCACCTACTCAGGAGGCTGAGGCAGGAGAATCTCTTGAGCCCAGAAGTTTGAAGGTTTGAGGTTGCAGTGAGCTATGATGATGCTACTGCCTTCTAGCCTGGGTGACAGAGCAAGATGCTGTCTCAAAAAAAAATAAAAATAAAAATAAAGAAATGATAAATGTTTGAGGTGATGGATATCCCAATTATCCTGATTTGATCATTACACATTGTATACTTGTATCAAAATATCACATGTACTCCATAAATATGTACAACTGTTATGTATCCATAAAAATTGAAAATTACAAAAAGGAATTTGAAATTAAAAAGAAAAATCTGAAAAACAATCAAGAATGTCAAATAAGCGCATGGAAAACTGCAAAAACATCTAAGCTTTCACATTATAAAAAGAATCAGAAAAGTCCAAAAAATTGTGACAAATAAAAAATATTATCAATATGTGAAAATATTAACTTTAAACCAGTTTGTTGGATTTTGGAAAATTTTAGTTCCCCTCTTCCCTTTCCCTCCATGTTTTTATACTTTAGAAATTTAGATAAATATTATCATATAAAGTGTATACCTTGTAACTTGCTTCTTCCTTCAACTTTAGCTTATTGACACCTGTTAATCCAGTTCATTCACATGACCAGCTCTATTGACTACCATTGAACAATTTTACAGACATTTATTTATCTGTTCTCCTCTTGGTAATTGTCATATAGTTTACTGACTTACGCTATATGACAATATTCATACAATATTCTTTGTATATGCAAAGAATAATGTCTTGTTTCTGCCATCTTATTTTGTAGTTTCTATTTACTTTCACTTTTCTTTTCTTTAATTTTTTCCCCTCTAATTTTTTCCCTGCCAAATTAGAAGCTATATGTTATACTTTATGCACTGCAAATTACCATTGATTTTAAAATATAAATTTTTAACTATATATTTTTCTAACAATGTTTAAAGTTTCTCAGTATTTCAACTTATTCCTGTGTAGGACGCAGAGCTTAGCATGCTTTACCTAGTCATTGAACAATCCTCCTGTTATTTTTATCTAATTTTAACTTTTAAGTTTTTTTCAACACACAAAAAATAGAGGGAGCTTATAGCAATAGCTAATTAAGACTTGTTTTTATCTCTTTTTATGATAAATTTTGTTTCTTGTAACTCTGGCCTTTTGAATTCACTTATTTTTATATAGTACATCTTTTAATAATTCTTTAGTGAGGATTGACGGGTTGTAAACATTTTTGGTTTTAGTCTGAAAATATCTTTTTTATCTCAACTTTGAATAATAATTTGTGTCAGCTTAATAAAATTCTGGATCGATAGTTATTGTAGCACTTTAAGGATATTTGTCTATTATCCACTGTCATTCATTTTTGCCAGTGACAAATATGTTGTCAATCTAATTGTCATTCCTTTGTAATAATAGCTAACATTTTTTGAGTGCCTACTGTGCACCAGTATGCTAAGCACAGATACACTTCACAATAACCCTAAAATACTAAGTATTGTTAGTATTTTCATGTTCCAGGGAAACGACAGCACCTAGAGTTGAAGTATCCATCAGTGTCAACAGCCAATTAGCAGTAGAGCTGGGGATATGTATTTATCATGCTCTGAGTGTGCTTTCGGGCCAGTGAATCATGTCCTTCAACTGTGGAAAATTCTAAGCTCAAATCTCTGCATTTCCGCTATTCGCTCCTTCCTCTCATCAAACTCCTACCTTAGCAAAGGTACTGTGTATGGTTGTGCAGATAACACACTGCTCAACTCTGGGTGCACTATTCAAACCAGAGTCTATGAGCCCTTTATTTTCAACGTATTTTGATCCATTTCACCTGGAGACATTTCATCACTTATCAAAGAATTGATATTTAAAAAAAGGAAATTTCTACTACATGTTTGTAAATTAGCTATTCCATATCTGATATTCCAGCAAAGAAGATTGTTTCTGATAACTAATTGCCAAGAAATTCAGGTTGACCTCAGTTTCTTAAATAATAATGATAACAATACTTTCCTCATGTATCATGCTGTCTTAAAAATGATCCATGTACTTTATTTAAACTGACTCTCATCACAGTCCTGTGAGATAGTTTAGAAGTATAGTATCACTAT
Source organism: Lepilemur ruficaudatus (assembly GCA_963574885.1). Lineage (NCBI taxonomy): Eukaryota > Metazoa > Chordata > Mammalia > Primates > Lepilemuridae > Lepilemur > Lepilemur ruficaudatus. The sequence goes on from CAUYRT010075198.1 coordinate 7,220, forward strand.
CCCCATTTGATAGATAAGGAGACAAGATCTCAGAGAAATCGATTAACCTATGCTAACTTACCAAGCTATTGAACAGCAGTTGGACTCATGTCTTCTGAGTCTTAAACAGTGCTATGACATTTTCAAAGAGCTAGTAATGTACATAGTAAGGTTTAAGAGCCGAGGAAGACCTTTGAAAATCAATGAGGTCTATCGTAGCACCGCTGGCTTGTCATGAGTATGATTAACTTTACCATAAAATAAATTGTGTTAAGTAACACTGTAAAACATGGTACAGAGTGAAAAGTTTCAATTTGACATGCAATTGCTTAACATAAATATCACCGGTGCTTTCCCGTGACTGAAGGACTGAGTCCAGGCATCGCGGCACGGCACAGATAGCCTTTCACATCTTTGCTCCTCTTCACATTTTTCTGGTCGCTTTTCTTATTATTCCTGTTCCAGGCACTATAATTTTTCAACATTCCTAAATACCTCAAGCCATTTTGGAGCTGACGTTACTCTTCTCTCTGGTTTCTGCCTCCCCTGCCCAGAGCTACAGAAGCCAAGGAGCAGGAGACAAACTATGAGGTGATCATGGATGAGATAACCTTATCTATGACTTCTTTACCAACTCTTATCTTTTTCTGTGTCTGTTTCTATCCCACTAAACTATGAGCTTCTAAAGAGTGAGGGCTATTTTTATTTGTCTGTCAATCCACAGTGCTTAGCACAAACCTTGGGCCATACACAGTTATGGCTTAACATTTTGTGAATGAAAAGATCAAATGAAACAAAAAAAGAGTAACTTCTGATAGAATATTTCTATGAAGTTTTACAATTTGAAAACACTTTTATTTGGTAATACCTATGATGATTTGAATGTGTCCCCTTCTACCTTTTCAAAATTTATGTTGAAATTGATTCCCCATTGTGGTGGTATGAAGAGGTGTAATCACTTTTGGGAAGTGGTTACATCATGGGGCTCCACCTTGTGAATGGATTAGTGCCTTAGGAAAGCGCTGAAGGCAGCCAGCTTAGGCCTTTCTGCTCTTCTGCTTCTCCACGCCGTGAGAACACAGCATTTTTCCCTGAATGCCATCGAGTTCATCTTGGACTTCCCAGCTTCTGGAACTGTGAGAAAATAAGTTTCTTTTGTTTATAAATTACCCAGACTTGGGTATTTTGTTCTATCAGCACAAATGGATTAAGACAATGCCTAACCTTTTACTTTCAAGCTCTCTGAAAAATGCTAAGCGCTACATTAATATATGCCAAATGAATGAACAAATTAATCAATGAATGAGTTAGTAGATCATAACAATAACATAATTCAATACCTCCATGTGTGGAGTTTAATAATAACTACTCTCACTTTAAAATTTAATGTAGTCAGTTTCATGTGCAATTAACTTCTACCTTTACTGACATTTAAATCCATAAGCTCACAAACTTAATCCTTAAAATAAATGCAATGTAAAATGTTTAAAATTTGTCAGGGAATCCGAATGAAAAGGTATGAGCAAATATAACTTGCCATGTTAGATATTGATTTCACCATTCTGGCCTGGGGAAAATAAAATCAATGTTTATCGTGGCAGCCGATGAGGAATGGTGGGGGCTAAATGATCTTCCTGTGTGTATTCATTCTGATGAGGAGTGAAACAAAAGGGATCCACTGTGAATGATGTCTGTGGTGAAGTTGATTAAACCTGCGTGCACCATCACAGTGTGACTGAAATGTTATCGGATCCATGATGAGTTGCCCTTCCGGATGCTGTTTGCCTTGCGGGAGCAGCAAGCAGGCAGCTCTTCCTCAGTTCAGTGATTTTACTGCATATATACAATTTCAGCCAAGTGCAACAGAAAATACTCGGCAGTGCTAGAAAGACAGCCAAGCCACAAATGATAGAATGGCTGTTTCAGAGGTCCGGATGCAAGGCACGGTGCAGTTTGATAAATGTTAAGAAAGGGGCAGTGTACGCCAGGCATTCCATTGCATTGTCAAAGCCAGACCAGGGAAAATCCTGTCTCTTTGTTGGGTTTGTAAGCAGGCAAGGAAGGATAATATAAGCAAATATTCAAGGAGAGAAAACTATAAAAGCACTCTTTCACACCTGGCCAAGTACGCCATGCTACATTATACAAGGAATTTAAGAGCTATTGAGGAAGGTACTACGACAGAAATAGAAAATTCCATCATGTGGCTGTTTGTATTGGCCTACTGTTCCTTTGTCATTCAACAGATATTAATAAGGCTACTGCCAGGATACGTAAAAGATGCAAAGGGAAGAATTCATGTCTGTGCTTAGGTAGCCTTTTTTGGCTAAAATGCACTTTGACATCTTCAATTGGATTGTAGTTAGAGGTTGTAACACGAAGTATCTGGGTCTTGCATGAACACATTTCCCCACACAGAGTCCAGAGAGTTCTATAATACACTACATTCCGTTATTATCATGAAAATATTTACTTTGGGAGGCATTTAGCATCTTTTAGGTTTAGGAATGTTGTTTAGGAAGTGATTTCTTCAAGTCCCTTAGCATTAGTGTCTATTTTAGTAGAGGGCGAGAGTTAGGGGTGTTTTATTTATTTACATGTTCAAATGCCACAATTTACTTATTTTCTAAGGCTCTTTATTCATCTATTATTCTCCCAGGCCATTTTAGAAATCTCCATCCTCAGCAGCTAGATATTAATGCCAGGTGTCTGTTACTTATCAAGTCCTGTCAGCTTTTTTTCTAACACAATGATGAGAATGAACATGGGTCCAGAGGCTCACGAGCTACAATATCTGCCAAAGTGGAAACCGGAGGACACTTTTCCTCCCGTGGGACTCAGGAATTGTGTGCTTTCAGAGCGGCTGGCTGCAAGCGTGTTAACGCAATCATCTCTCAAGTTGGACATGAGAACCAAAGGAAGTAGAGGGGAAACACCAGCAAATGTTAACACAATGCATTTTGGGGGCCTTGTGCCATTTTAAATAATTCTCTGATAATTCTAGGCTTCTTAGTATTCAGCTGCCTCTCTCTGTCTCGACTATGTTTTCTCAATTGTTTGGCATTTGGAACAAATACCTCCCTTTACGTTACATTACATTTGTTTAATTCAACTCAATGAACATTTTAAAGCTTCTACTCACACTGTTTTCAGCTGGGAAACAGGTATCCCCAGCATCGTGTTGTAGGAAGTCTAACTAGCTAAAGTATAAACAGTGGGCAGTTTCTGGAGTCTAAATTTTCCAGCGGAGTCTGTTTAAACATTTTTATATTAAAATTACTAATATGATATGGTAGAGTTGGATATAAAATTTACATGAATTTTTAAGATAAGGCATATCTTCAAACAAATTCCATCCTAAAGCAGTCTGAAGCCCCATGCTCCTGTGCTGTAAGTGGTACTTAGGGAGGAAATGTGAGAACAGTCTCTGTAAAGTTAAGTTATTAGGCATCGAGCACTGAGAAGTGCAAAGAGTCTAGTCATGGTCCTTTTACTCATGGTGCTTATAATTAGGAAGTAGGAAATGTGTTCACCATGAACACAAACAAAAAGCTGCAGGAGGGCCGGGCGCGGTGGCTCACGCCTGTAATCCTAGCACTCTGGGAGGCCGAGGAGGGAGGATTGCTTGAGCTCAGGAGTTCGAGACCAGCCTGGGCAAGAGTGAGACCCTGTCTCTACCAAAAATAGAAAAAATTAGCCAGGCATGGTGGTGCATGCCTGTAGTCCCAACTACTCGGGAGGCTGAGGCAGGAGGATCGCTTGAGCCGAGGAGTTTGAGGTTGCTGTGAGCTAGGCTGACACCACGGCACTCTAGCCCAGGCAACAGAGTGAGACTCCGTCTCAAAAAAAAAAGAAAAGAAATCTGAGTAGAGTTTCAACAGGTGGAAGAGTTTTCCAGGCAGAGGGATTAGCCTGTGCAGAGGCACAGAGGCATGAATGGAGATGGTAGATTTAGAAAAAAGAAGCCCTGTCATGTGGCTGGAACATAAGATACAGCACTGGGAAGAAGATGTGTCAAAACTTGTGCTTATGTATATATGTTTTGTGTTATTTCAATATTCACTGGAATCTTCCAGTGAAGAATTGACTTCATAAAGTGAAAATAACTTCTCCGTTTATCTGCAAAGAAGATTGG
>CAUYRT010075199.1:0-103567 GCA_963574885.1 Lepilemur ruficaudatus
AGCTGGGACTACAGGCATGCGCCACCATGCCCGGCTAATTTTTTACATATATTTTTAGTTGTCCAATTAATTTCTTTCTATTTATAGTAGAGACAGTGTCTCGCTCTTGCTCAGGCTGGTCTTGAACTCCTGACCTTGAGCTATCCACCCGCCTCGGCCTCCCAGAGTGCTAGGATTACAGGCGTGAGCCACCGCGCCCGGCCACAGGTTTTGGGTGTTAGGACATAGACATATTTTTTGGCGAGGTCACCATTCAACCCACTACAACCATGACAAAAGGTTACTTTAGGGAACTGGGCACTATGATTTGTCTACATACTAGATATAAGTTGATACACTTCTCTGGAATTATTTCCTAATTTTTCCCAGCATGCAAATCTTATCTCTTTGATTAAATTCTAAATTTTACGTCCAGGGCTTTTAAAATTGAATTCATCAATCTGATTATAAACTAGTATCTTCCCGTTATCTTCTGGGCTTGAAAGATTCTGATGAAAAGTTTGCTGCTGGTTTTATTTTTGTTCTGTATACAATGTGTTTGTATCTGTCCTGGCTGCTATTCAGATTTTTCTCTTGAACATAGGTTTTTCAGAAATTTGACTATGATATATGCCTTACTGTGAGATTGTTGTTGTTGTTGTTGTTTATTTGATTACCCTGCTTAGGGTTTGTTGAGCTTCTTAGATCTGTAGGCTTATTACTTTCATCAAACTTGGAAAAATTGTGGTCATTATTTCCTCAAAATGTTTTTCTGGCTTCTTTGTCTCCTCTTTCTGGGACTTTAGTTATATACAGGTCACACAGCTTTGCATTGTTCCAGGAATCACTCAATCTCTGTCTGTTTTTTCTTTAAGGCCTTTTAAAATCTCTGTACTTGACTTTGGATAGAATTTGCTATTGTTATGAATATCCCTAAGTCTTTCTTTTTTGGCTGCTAAACCAGTGAAACTGTAAGAATAAACTTTTATTTTAGAAGAGTCTTAGATTTACAGAAAAATTGCAAAGATTTACAGGGAGTTCCTGTACACCCTTCACCGGGTTTCCCCTGTTGTCAACACTTCACATTCCTGCAGTATATTTGTTACAACTAATGAACAAGCATTGATACATTACTGTTGATATTAGCTAAAGTCTATATTCTACTCAAATTCCCTGTTGACTCCTTTTTCAGTCCTAGGATCCTGTCTAGAATCCCACACTACAGGTAGTTGTGTCTTCTTAGGCTCCTCTAGGTTGTGACAGTTTCTCAGACTTTGTTTTCTATGACCTTGACAGTTTTGAGGAGTGGTGATCAGGTATTTTGTGCAATGTCCCTGAATTCTGGTTTGTCAGATGTTTTTCTCATGGTTATATCAGATGTATTAGTTTCTTATTGACGTTGTAACAAATTACCACAACCTGAGTGGCTTAAACAACACACATTTATTACCTTACAGCTATGTAGGTCAAAGTCTATGGAGAGTCTCATTAGGCCAAAATCAAAGTGTCAGCGGGGGAGGGGGGGGCTGCATTCTTTTCTGGAGGCTCCAGGGGCAATTCCGGTTTCCTTCCCTTTTCCAGCTAGAGGACATAGAAATTCCTGTGATTCCTTGGCCAGTGGCCCCCTCCCTCAAACCCAGCAACGTCTCCCCTCCCTGACCCTTCTTCCATCATCACATCTCTCTCTGACCCCAGCCCGTAAAGAGTCTCCGTGTTTAAGGACTCCTGTGATTAGTTAGACTGGGCCCACCCAGATAATCCAGAATAATCTGCCCATCTCAAAGTCTGCACCTTTTGTCACATTTGCAAAGTCCCTTTATGTAGGTAATATATTCCCAGCTTCTGGGAATTAGAACGTGGACATCTTGGAGTCCGTTTTTCTGCTTATCACACTGGGATTATGTGTTTTTGGGAGGAAGATCACAGAGGTAAAGTGCCCTTCTCATCATATCATGACAGGTTTACCTGCTGTCAACGTGATTTGTCACTAACGATGTTAACTTTGTTCACCTGGCTGAGGTAGTGTGCGTCTGAGGCTGAGGTAGTTTGCTCCACTATAGGTTACTCTCCTTCCTGTTGCCATACTGCATTCTTTGGAACAAAGACACTATGCAAAGCCCAAACTTAAGGGGTGGGAGTTATGCTCTACCTCTGTGAGGAAGAACTATCTATATCAGTTATCTAAAAGTCTTCTATATGGGTTATTTGTGTCTTCTTATTTATTTATTATTTATCCAATCATTGCTTTATATCCGTGTGGGCTCATACATATTTATTTTATGCTTTGGTTTATAATTCAGTATAGTCAGCCCTGCATATCCTCAGGTTCCGGATCCATGGAGTCAGCCAAAAATATTTTTAAAAAGATAAAAACAAAAAGTAATAATACAGATAAAAAATAGTATAGTTATCACCACTATTTATATATCATTTACATTGTATTAGATTTTATAAGTGATGTAGAGGTGGTTTAAAGCATACTGGAGAATGTGCATACGTTATATACAAACACTAGCTTGTTTTATGCAGTCAAATGCGCTACCCCTGAGCTATACCCCCTACCTTGTTTTATGGAAGGGACTTGAGCATCTCCAGATTTCAGTATCCACAAGGTCCTGGAGCCAATCCCCCACAGATGCTGGGGGACAACTATATATATTTTCATGCTCAGATTGTTCCAGCATTGGCCTTTCAGTTTGCTGCTGTTGTCCCTTTGACATTTTACTTTTTAGCGCTTTCTTACTTCCTATCATTCTGTTTTTTAGCACTTCTTTACTTTCTGGCACTACAAGATGCTCCAGGCCCTTCTTGTACATTTCCTGGGCCAGTCCTAGAATCAGCCATTTCTCTAAGGAGGCCTGGTTCCTGTTATTGGAGAATAGTTTAGAAACCAAGATCTGGTGCTGGCTCCATTCAGTCAGATTTTCATTTCAGGTGATGTACTTTTATCTTAGAAATTTCATTTGGTTCTTTTTCACATCTTGTATTTCTTTCCTCATTAGGTTCATATTTTCCTTTAAATATGTGCTCACAATTATAATAGCTTTTTAAAAAACATTCCTGTCTCCTAGTTTCATGAGCTTTGGCTTTTGTGTTTGTTCCTGTTGATTGATCCCCCCCCCCCCAGATTATGGGTCATATTTTCTTACTTTCTGGCATATTTAGTAATCCTTTATTGGATTTTAGACATTTGAATTTTATGTTGTTGAGTGTCTGGATTTTGGTTTGCTTGGTTTTTTGTTCTTTGTCTTTAATACTTTGTTTTGTCTTTAATACTTTTTTTTGGCTTTGTTTAGGCAGGCAGTTATGCTTGCAGATCAGTTTGATTGCTTTAAGATTTTCTAAGGCAAGGCTAAAATGGTTTTCACTCCAAGGATTGTTCAACCCTACCGGCATAAATGCCTTGGATGATCTGTAAGGCTTCTCCATTCTGGCTCTCAGGAGCTTGACCAATTCCAAGGCCCATGTGAGTTCGGGGAATATTGTTTACCATTCCCCAGTCATTCTTCGTCCAGCAGTTTGGAGTATTGACATCCACATATATGGTCCAGTACTCAGCAAACACGCAAGTACACTTCCTCTGTATCAGCAGTCCTCAACCTTTTTGGCACTAGGGACCATGGAAGTTTCATGGAAGGGACAATTTTTCCACGGACGGGGGCCGAACAGGCCACGAACAGGGTTGGGGACTGTAGGACTAGAGAACACAGGGCAGAATAAACCTTTCACCTGGGCATTAGTGACCAGCAATATAAAACTGCAAACTTTAAACCACTGCAAATGATTGTCCCTTTAACACGAATCCAACTCAGTGGCCATCACTGTTAATTGTTCCTAATTTCTACTGCTTCATGACATTATTCAGTCTTTGATGTTATCATGTAAGGAGGTTATAAAAATGGAAAAGCAAACAGGATTATGAAAAATTTTTCCCTCTATTCCAAGGGTAAAGATTAGCTATAAGTTACCAATGGATTCTTAGACTATTTTAAGTTTTAAAACTAGGTAAAATGTTTCTAAAATTAAATATTAAATATTAAACTATGATCTTTTGATTCTGAAAGGCTAGTCTAAAAGGTAATTGCATCTGGACTATGTTACATTATTAAACCAAAGAAAATAATATTAAGCCAGAAGGTTCGATGTGAATTTTTACATACCTGTGGCTGGACATTTTTATTTCCTTGAAGTCGTTCTTGCTTTTCCTCTGAGGTCACTTCTAAGTCTTGTTCTGCTGACAAATCCGTATGTTGAATTAAAATGAACTATTTAGAAGAGTTAGATAAAAGTTATTGTCTTTATAAAAATAGACAGGAAATAATTTATTTCCATTTTGTACATTGAGAGTTTAAATGAAGCTTAATATTGTTACCGCTTTTCCAGAACCCTTCCTCACGACCTGCAGCCGCCGCAGCCTCTCTGGTCTCTGACCTTCGTTTCCTCAGCTCGCTTTCCTGGCTCTGTGTGAGCCAGTGCCTGCACCACTGCAGCTGCCCTGGGGAAGCTGCCTCCAGCAGAAAGCCCAGGTGATCACAGGCTACTTCCTTTGTTTCTCTTTTCTTGAGGATCACAGTCTGGCGCTGCTGTGATGGCTCAATGCCTGAGGACAGTTGTTTTGTCTGCTTTGTCCGGTTTTCTAGTTGTTTGCTCCAGGAGGCCGAGTCCAGTGCTTTTACTCTTTCATGGCCAGACTGTCTTTTTAGTTCTTAATCATGATGATGATCTTAGTCTCACATTTTATCTTCATTCAAATATTGTGCTATACGTCGGGATGTCTTCTAAATGTGGAAAATCATGCTGTTGGAAATTTCCCAGGAAATATTCTTATTTTTTTTTTTTTGGACCTACATGTGAACAAAAATTCTTATATCTTTACTAATTTCCCACCCACTGTTGTCTTAATTCTCATTTTCTGGGATTTCTATTGGATATTGGATCTCTTGGATTGATCCTCCATATTCGTTGTTTTTATTTTATTTTATTTTTTTTTCATATTGTCCATTTCTTTATTTCTTTTATGATTTCTTTCCACTTTACATGAGATTTACGTGGCATTATCTCCCAATTATTCTATTAAATTTTTAATTTTTTAAAATATTTTAATTTCTAAAAGCTTTTTCCTTATTCTCTAATTGTTATTTTTATAATTTTGTTCTTATTTCATAGATGCAATATGTTCTTTCACATCTCTGATGATGTTGAAGTTTTCTGAAGTTTTTTCCCCTGTATTATCTTTGTTTCCTCTGAGTTCTTTTATTCTGTTTGTTTTCATCTAGGTCATGTTAAGAGTCTTTCCTTGTGTGTCTCTTAACCCTTGGGTGTTCACTCTTTAAAAGTAAGGCACTAAAAAGGCTGACAAGAGAGCCCCGTATACATGTGTTGGGCTTATAACAGCAGTGGTCTTCACTGAGGAAGACTGAAGGTCTCCAGATATCACTGCTTGCAAGCATTCTCTCTGGAGGAGCTCCTCCAGTTCCCCTCTGGGAATCTCACTCTCAGGCTGGTGTTCTGAGTCTGAGCAGTGGGGGAGGGGGAATGGAGGCCGCCTCCCTGCTCAGAGGGGGCTGGCTGTCCCTCAATTCTCTGGCTTTAGAAGGAACTCCACTGCTGCCCTCAGCGCCTGCAGGGGGAGGGGGAATCAACCAGTTGCTTGGGAACTGGGTGGGGGTAGAGAATTAGAGAGCTCTTACTGCTCTTTATTAGATTTTAGTATGATACTGCAGCCCCCTGCCTGGTTCCCCTATCCCTGTGCTTTCGGGGCTTCTATATGGAAAATCAGCTCCTTCTGCAACTGCCCTTGTGGGTGCTACGGGTTCCCTTTCTTTGTCTCCGCTAAGTCATTTGCCATTCCTCTTCCCCAGTTCTTTTTTGTTCACTGATATATAATTGATGTACATATTTTTAGAGTACATGGGATAATTTGATACATTCATATACTATATAAAGATCAAATGAGGGTAATTGGGATATCCATCACTTTAAATATTTATCCCTCTTCCAAATTCTGCCTTCATGCACTGTGTTTATAGACTTCTCTTAGTTTCCTAAAGATGGATGTGTATTTGTGTTACCTGTTCTCCCTGCTGTTTCTCAGTGACTGTCGAGAGAAGGCAATGGTGTGGGTATGTCTTTACTCTGCCATTCTGAAACGAGCGTCTCTTACATTTTTATAGCAGAAAATGTGGTTCCCCGTATTACGGATTTTAACAGTTCCTTTGTTTTTGTTTAACTTAAAGCCGAAACTTAGAGATAAACATATTTTTAATCTAATTTACGCTGGCTAACTGGAAGAGATAAACTGTATAGAAAGAGGGCCATCGGCACATACTCCCAGCCTCTGGCTAAGACGCTGTGTCAGGGCACAGGTGCTCGCCTGCACGACCACAAGCTAAACATCTGGATACTAGACATCTTCTTTAGTTTTTGCCAGATGTTTGGTGTTATGGAATAGACACAGCCATGTAATTGAAGTAACTTGCGAGTGAAATGCTGAGTTAACAAGTAACTTGAGGTTCCTCTTCTGTGCACCCTGAAAGTGACCGTGAATAAGTCCACTGCCATCAGCCCATCAGTCCGTCTACTGATGGGTGCCCCGAGAGGGTCCAAGGAATAACGTCTGCAGGCACTGATCTAGTGACTGCCACGTTTCTCTTTAATTCCTGAGAAATCAGTCAAAATATCACAAGGAAATAGTTTTCAATCTACAATTTCAGAGGCTGAAGAGCTGGCATGGAGATCTGATTAAATGTACGTATTTCTTCCACATGTTGGATCTAGGATTCCCCTTCCATCCCCAGTTTTTAATTGAAAAAAAAAACACAACTAGTTTCATAATCCTGCCAATATCTTGACTATACAATTCAACAAAATCCATTTGGTTTAAAGACAGAGCTGGATTGGACTATAGGACCAGATGAGTTTGTCAGATCGGTGCTCTCTGCGGGGTGAGAGGATGTTTAAAAGTCTGAAGGCTTCTGTCAAGGCTTTATAGGGCTGGGTATTAACAATAGAGACATATACATATATAAATCTATTTTAATTGCTCTGCTATTTGTTTTTAACCTGTTCTTTAAGGTAGAGCTCAAATCCCGCTACCAGGGGAAGCCTTCTATGCCTTTCCTTTGGTAGTGCTCGTTGTGCTTCATTGCTTACTACCTACAGTTGTTAGCTTTGTGCTTCACTGAGGAAAGTGTCCTGTCGAAGAAAGGGACATCCATCGCCTGGTCAATGATTGCTCAAAAGAGGTACAGGGAAAACTGGACTGAGGTACCCACTCATTATGAGGCCTTGAACTGCTGTTGCGGGCACCTGAGTGGTGTTGAGCAGAAATGTACATGGCACTTTGTTCTCCAAGTGTCCTCAGTGGACCGGACTCCACCAGCTAGCTGCTTGCCTCTTCCTGTGGCTGCATCCAGCCTGCCTGGAGGGAAGCCGTGTCGCTTCTCTAAGGCGATGCAGGAGAACTCGTTAGTACAAGGCGGAGGACCTCTAGAGCGGGCACAGGACTCAGGCTGGCGTGACAGGGATACCCCTTCAACCCCCACAGTTTTATGCTTTAGGAAACTCTTATCCTTTAGGCTGCAGAGATTCACAGAAAAGGCTACAATGGGCCTTTCCCACAGGGAGAGTGGGCAGATCTCAGAGAGAACTGAAAGGACTGCCTATTTAAATGTCTTCATGTGGGTCTGCTGGGTGGCTTTGGGGGAAAGCTCTCTTGCCAGAAGGCCCCTGGAGTGATATAAACATAGTGGGCAGTCAAGAAATACCTATTAATTAATTAGTTAAGTAATTAGTTACCCAGGGTAGTTCAAACACACATATACACACACACAGACTACCTAATAAAATAAAACAGAGTTAAGAGACTAAAGTAACTTTATTTACTCTTTAATTTCTGCATTTTCACAATTTCATTTTGTTTTAAAATTATCATTTTTTTCCTCAATATAGAAAAAAAATTAACAACCCACCCATCCTCAGGTGGCCAATGTTAATAATAGCTTGGTATGTACATCTTTATCCCTTTTAATTCAAACATTTTTTGGAGGGGGGGTCACTATTGTCTTTGCAAAAAGGAAATTATAATATTAACATTTCTTTGCATCTTGATTTTCATTCTTTACCATACATCCTGGTCCTTTCTCCAGAGCAACAGGTATTCTTAATTTGTTCTTTTTTGTTGGCGCTCATCCCACAGAATGGATTAACCATAGTGAGGTCAACCTTTCAGTTACTGACAGGCATTCAAGTTCTTTTGAGTGATTTTGTCACTACAAATAAATCTGTAGTGCTCTAACCTACTAGAATTGTCTTATTTATCACTTATTTTAGAAAAAAATATGTAAAATATTAAAAAAAGATGAAAAAGAGATAATTATGCTAAAGTCAAGAAACACTCTACTACATTATAATATAAAGTCAAAGACGCTGAATGGGCAGATGGATGAATGCATTAACATGTTACCTGGGAGTGTGACTCCACACCATTTCTGTCTTGCAATAATGATCTTTTCATTGCAGGCTCTGTGTCCCAATGCACCCTGCATTCAGGAGCCAGGCCTTTCTTCCTTGGCTCCTCCTGTGCGCTGAGCACAGCCCTGCCCAGGGCAGACGGCCCCAGACCCACACACTCCTGGGTGCTCTCACAGTTTCTTTTGGAAATAGTGGTTTGGACTACATAATGAAATTTTTCTATGTACACAGTGTTATAAAATGGCATGTTCTCATGCCAGCCTGTGAACTCTTATTTTAACCCATAATGAAGGGGAATTATATACTTACAATATTATAGTTTCTTATTGTTTCTATGCGAAAAAATGTGGGAACCCTCCTCTACCGTGTGTGTGTGTGTGTGTGTGTGTGTGTGTGTGTGAGAGAGAGAGAGAGAGAGAGAGAGAGAGCGCATGCATGCGAGTGCATGCAATCCTTTCCTTCACTACCCTCAAATGAGATGTTCTTCTCTTTCCCCTGCTGCTGATCTGGTTGCATATGGAAATTGAGCAGGCAAAATAAGCCATATGATGAGTAAATATGAAAGTGCCAGAAAGAAAAAAGCAAAAAACACCAAATTTAAAAAAGAAGTTTGGCCTTTTTCTTAGAGTCCTTATTCATTTTTGAGATCTAAGAATTTGTGTTTGATTGCTGAGAATACAGCGACTGAAATTTAATGTGAGTGAAATGAAATTTACCATTAGAAAAGAGTCTTTCATAGTTATAGATTTCTTTGAATTCTTAATCTTTTAAGCATATTTAAAACATGTTTGCCAAAGCAAGATATTATTTAAACATTAATTATGGTCATGGAATGTATCATTTATTAATAGCTATTGAGGTGGACATAGGTTAGTTTGCAGGTTATTTTCATATTGTGGGAGCAGTGACTCCCAGAAAGTTGGTTCTTATATATTCCTTTGGAGAGTCAATATTTGAACTGCTAAGATAAAAACAAATGCTTTTCAAAAGCATTTTGATAAAATTAAAGACTAGGAGAAACTATATTGTATTTGTAGGAAAAATGATCTTCTATGTAACTTGAAGATACATAGGTTTAAAAATTCTTAAAAGATACTAACTAGTTTAAGATATCCTGAATGTATTAATCAGTGCTTTCTTTTTTGAAGCACTATGGAAAAACCAGCTAAACATTACTGGTGATTTGTTTAATATATAAAAATTCCTAAGTGTATCAGGAAATACATTTCTGAAGTCACCTGTAAAGTTATTTAAATTTTTACATTAATAAAAGTAAAACCTATTCTCAAAAATGTTACTATTTCAATAGGAAACAAAATCTCCCATAGTCCCCATCACTCAAAGACAACCGCTGTGAATGTTTTGATGTACTTCCCTTTGGCTTTATAAATATGACCATCTTTGTGGTGATCATACTATGCTTAGAAAACTTTATTTTCCTTTTACCCTCAGTGTATAGCTAAATATTTCCCACCAACATAAAGTTCAAAATAAGCAAAAATGTCAACAAATAGAAAAGTGTATATGTGGCAAGACATTTAAAAGCATTGTGAGCCATGACAGAGTCAGAGATAATGTTTCTTCAATTTCTCAATCAGGGAAAAGCTCTGTCAGAAAGTGTTATAAAAGCATGACATCAACCACATACACTGTGAAATAGGTGGACATAATTCTGTTGGTTCTACATCATTGAAAAGACAAAAAGTCCTCATCAAGATAGGAAATAAAAACAATGAAAAATGGGGACAATTTGAGCATGACTCAAATTGATGGATCTATAATGTCGGTATCTCTAAAGTGGCTGCTCTGCCTGCCTAGCCAACGTGAACTGCCTCCACCATGTTGACACCTGCCCAGCTGTATGGTTCTTAGTGTACGTATTTCTTTCTCTCCTTCAGTCTTACGCTGTTTCAGTCATGGTTGGTTGTGTTTTCTTTCTTATCACCAATTATCTGAAAATGAAGTACAACTAACAGTTGTTATTAGTGGCTTTGGTATTTTTTCTACTTTTTCAAGCAACAGAATCTTTTTTCAAAATGACATCCTACTTAGAATTTTAATATGTAAAGCAGAAAAAAGTAGACCTTCTTTGGTTGAAAAGGAGTAGTCCCTAAAAATCAGGATCCACAGATCCAGGTTAAAAAGACATGTCATGGGCTGCTTAACACATTGACTGCCACGTGAGTTGTATTTAACTCATGCCAGTTTTGAGCTCAGAGCTTTATCAAGCAAAACTCTGTAGTTGGTTTGTGAAAATCTTACTTGTTGACTTGCTCTTATTGTTACAATTAATACTGACAATTTAATTCTAAAAATGTGGATTGCGTTGCATATAACTCATGCACAGAAAACAATAAAAAAAATAAAAAATTACAAAGGATTGTTTTGTTTTAATAAAACACTGTGGCCCTATGGAAAAACTGTTTTTTTCTAGTGTGGCAGTCAATGTGTTAAAGGAGTATTTACTTAGAAATTATAAAACATTTGAGGCAAATCATTAAGTTTTACTTATGCTGATTGTTTTGCCAGCAAAAATTCAGTTTTGTGAAAAATATTTATCACACAAGGAGTTTCTGATGGAAAAAAATCTGAGAATTTTTAGAATCAAAAAAGTTAATTACATTTGAAACCATTACAATTTTGAAATGAATGTTGATTTTATGTGACCCAATCTTTGAAAATTATCACTGTTTACTCAGAACGAGGAAAATAGTGTGTGCCTGAAATCCACAGTTGAATATATATTCTTTTTTTTTTTTTTGGTAAAAGGTCATTAATTAACTTTATTTTACTTATGGAGATGAAAATCAGAGAGTTAAAGGGAATAAATATTTTGACTTAGGAATTCAAAAGTAGAATAAAAAAGACTGAATTATTTCAGCTCATAAATGTGTTTCTCAGCAAATTCATCATGCAATAGACTGAGAAGGCAATGAAAGAAATGTTGCAAATTCTTCTGAGAATTCAACAAATTAAGAAATCCTTGTGTTTCATTGATGTTAAAGAGACAACTGGGAAATATATAATTTGATCTTTTAAAACCACAGGTCAATCTTGTTTAGAACCCTTTGAAATCCCCCTTACTCTTAGAATAATATGCAAACCCCTCTATCTGGCCTTTGCCACCTGCCCACCACAGCCATGACCTTCTTTCCCTCACAACCCTAAGTCACACTCGCTTTCTGCCAGTTCTCAGAATACGCCAGACCCTTTTGCTTCTCAGGGCCTCTGTCACAGCTCTTCCCTGGGCTTGGTGCTTCTTCGCACAACTGGTACCTGTTGTGGGTTCAGTTGTCTCCCTCCCCACAAATTTATAGGTGGAAGTCCTAACCCCTGGTAGCTCAGAAGTGACCTTATTTGGAAATGGGGTAGTTGGAGACGTAATTAGTTAAGATGAGGTCATACTAGGGTAGGGTGGACTCCTAATCCAATATGACCAATGTGAGTGTCCTTATAAAAAGGGGATATCTGGACACAGACACACATAGAGGGAGAATGCCATGTGAGCATGGAGGCAGGGATCAGGATGGTGCGTTTCCAAGCCAAAGAACACTCAAGATTGCTGGCAAACTACCAGAAGCCAGGAGGCATGAAGCAGTCTCCCCCACAGACTTAGAAGGAACAGACCCTGTGGTTACCTTAATCTCAGACTTCCAAGCTCCATAATTGGGCAACAGTAGATTCCTGTCATTTAAGCCCTAGCAAACCATACAGGATCTTCTCATTCTTTGAGTCTTGGCTTTAATCTCATTTCCTCAGCGGATGCCTCCTTGACCACCGAGATGGCACAGTATTTTCTATGAAAGCTCGTGTTTATTTCCTTCAGAGCAGTGGACAAATCTGCAACTACTGCACTGGTTTGCTGGCTTATTTGTCTGGTGCCCTCCCCTTCCCTGGAATGTCACTCACGTAGGGGCAGGGGTCTCGTCTGGTGCCTGCTGCCTTCGCAGCAGCTCGCAGAGTCTGGAGCATCACACACTCCATGAACATGGGTGGGAGATGTCGCCAAGCCGCGTCAAAGTTGAGAGAGGCAGAGCTGAGAGCTATGTATGTGAACTGCCATGCACATTTTGGGTTTAGTGGAGATGAATTTTGTCGAGAAAGTGAGAGAATTTAAAAATACTTTCAATCCATTGTTTTATGACACTCCTCTTTCTGATTGGCAAATTTCCAAACATTTTCAAATAGAGTAAAGGTGTATCTATCATTCCAAGTGCTATGAAGTTTGAGGAGGCAGAAAATACACTGAATGTCATCAAGCTTCATAGGCTGTGACTTTGGAGCTTACTGAGAAATAGTGAAAGTCATAGCAAATGGGCAAAGGGCCTAGATAGACATTTTTCCACATAAGGTGTGCAACGGACCTAACATGTATACAAAAAAATGCTCAACATCACTAATCATCAGAGAAAGGCAAATCAAAAACACAATGAGATACCACCTCATACCTGTTAGAATGGCTATTATCAAAAAGACAAGAGATAAGTGTTGGTGAGGGTGTGGGGAAAAGGGAACCCTTGTACACTGCTTGTGGGAATGCATGTTGGTACAGCCATTATGGAAAACAGTATGGCGTTTCCTCAAAAAATTAAAAATGGAGCTACCATGCGATCCAGCAATCTCACTTCTGGATCTATATCTAAAAAAAAAAATGAAATCAGTATCTTGAGATAGCTGTACTCCATATTCACTGCAGCATTATTCACAGTAGCTAAGATATGGGAACAACCTAAGTGTCCATAATTAGATGAATGGATAAAGAAATTGTGGTACATGTATACAATGGAATATTATTCAGCCATAAAAAGGAGAAGGAAATCCTGTCATTTGTAACAACATGGATGAACCCAGAGGACATTATGCTAAGCAAAGTAAGCCAGACATAGAAAAACAAATATTGTATGATCTCACTTATATGTGGAATCCAAAAATGTCAAACTCATAGAAGCAGAAAGTAGAACAGTGGCTATCAGGGACTGGGGGTAGGATGGGGAGATGTTGGTCAACAGGTACAAACTTTCAGTTACAAGATGAACAATTTCTGGGGATCGAATGTACAGAAGGGTGGTGATGGAATTGTTAATTAATTTGATTGTGGTAATAATTACACAGTGTAAGTGTATCAAATCATCATGTTCACTTGGAATATATTTAACCTTTATTTGACAATTAAATATTTACAATGAGAAAACAAATAGAAACACTATTTAAAAATTTCTTTAAATATATAGGTGGCCAGGGAAACAAGTGGTTTCCTGAATTTAGGTTACAAATTCGAAATTTATCTCTTTAAAAATCTCTTCAATACTCAATCACTATCACAGTGATTCTTTTTAAAGAACTTCGAGGCAAAACTATAAGCACTTTTTCCATCTGCCTTTAAAGGTAAACAAACTTTGTAGTTTGTTACCATAGAGAAATAATGAATATACCATAGCCATTTGGGAAAATATGCCAAAAGACAATTCATGAAGTTTTCAAAGTTGAAAACATACGACAAGAAAAACTGACACACACACAAATACATACACACAAGTAAAGAAATCTTGGAAATTTTAGAGAGTATATTTTCCCTTTCCTCATCAGAACAGGACAAAATGAATATTTACTACTAAGGACTGGGCAATATATCACTCAATTTAAATTCGTGATTTTCAGAGAATAACCAACAAAATGACCCTCATTTTGGAGTTCCTAGTAAAACAGAGGGAACCATTACATGAAGTAACGGTCAAATATAGTCAAGGATTTCTCCAGCTTGATGCCAGTGATGTCTGAACTTTGACTGAAGGCTTTTTCAACTTCATCACAGTTCTATTGCCTCAGCAACAACTGGACTTGGCTCTATGTTTATTCAACTTAGACTCCACAGTAATGTTCTTTGCAATGCAGGACTATTATCTACGGCTTTGTATTGGCCAACTGCTCTGGCAAGTGTGGAATACTTGTTTTCCTTGATTTTATAACCTCCTGAATTACAGCACCACAGAGAGAAGACTCAGAGGCCAGGACAGAAGTAGTGCCAGTGACACCCTGGAGAAAACTGGAGCATCAGCTGGCAGACACGAGGGGCCCCTGATTTAATCACAGCTATAAATACTTACAATTTAGTTAGTATGCTATCATAATGTACATTCCTAACTTTAATGTACAGTTCTGAAGGCTGTGATTATACATGGAGATGATGCTGGTGCCATTACCAGGATGCTACGATGGAAATTAGCATGTCAATTTACTAGACGGTAAGAAGACTTCTTGGAATCCATTTGGTTCACTGCTGTATCCCCAGTGCTCACAAACTTTCCTGAGCACTCAACAAATGTTTGTTACTTGAATGATTATTTTATGAAACATCTCTCATTTATTAGAAAAATAAATTAAAAACTCATTTGAAAGTGATTAACTCTGAACATATCTTTAGATTTTTTTCCTTAGTTAAGATCCACTCATGGAGAGATGCGGCACTATCACGTTCAAGTAATCTTTGTCCTTACCTGACTACGCTGAAAAGAAATTGGTCCTAATGCATCCAGGTAGACCTTTTAGGATGTCCCATTGCACAGGTGGCTTATAAACATGCTTCACCCATGAGATCACTCTACTTGCACTTTACAAGACTGCTCAAACAACAGTTTTTATATCAGACTAAGGTGTGTGGTCAAATTTTCTTGTTATGCAAAGGTTACTTTTACAGACTTCCCAAAAGGTTGTATTTTGCTACACTGATCCATTTTCCACAGAGATCTATGACTATATGCATCTCATCAAAAGGCTAAGAGACACTTCTTGACTGTGTGTATCAGTACCACCTGGATGTTTGGGGTCATATTTACATTTTTGGTTTGCAGTGATATGCAATCAAGGCATAAGACCAGAGTGAAATTCATTCTATGGGCCTGGGAAATTGGAAGCAATACCCATACTCCAGGAAGTTCCAGGGGCTCAGGAAAGGGGGAAGTCTGTGATGCCAGGGAGCAGTTTCCTGGCTAGTTGATGAAGTGACCAATACAGGGTTGTGGGAAAGATGTTATGAGTTTAGTTTTGGACATATATAATTTGTTGCACCTGAGGAGTGTTTAGGAGTTAATGTGTTTGGAGCTACCAGGAGTTACAGATTTTGGAGTCAGGAGTTACAGATTTTGGAGTCATCACCAAATAGTGATATTTGACGCTTTGGGCATGGATGAGAGCACCCAAAGAGAAAGCATGTTGAATGAGAAAATAAGAGGGTTGAGGATAGAATGCCTGGAAACACCATAATTTAGGGGGCTGGCAGCAGAAGAGAAGCCAGCCAAGAACGAGAATAGGACAGAAGGCTGTCACATGGGCATTGCTGAGAGCAGGCAGCACAGTCAGCATTCTTAAATGACACAGAGAGACGGAGTAGATGAGGATTGCAAACTGACCCTTTAGAAAAATTACTGGAAGGAAATACATAAAATATCCACGGGTATATTCCTGACTGGTGAGATATAAGGGGGCTTGTTTTCTTCTTTCAACTTTCCTGTATTTTCAAAATTCTGTACAATAAATATGGGTTGCATTTATATTAAAAAGCTATTAAGATCTAAAACAAAGGCTCTGATCAAGTCTAAAATATCTTATGAGAACTTGAAGAAAAGAGCACATAATTATTAATTCACAAATATTTGAGTGTTTTTGTGCCAGCACCTTGCTAAGTAAGGACAAAACAATGAACAAGTGGACTGCTCTGTTGCTTTGCAAAAAGGAATGGAAGCTGGTTAGGCAGAGGAGGGCTGCAGGGCTTGTGGGGCAGAGATGAGGCTGGAAAAGTCGTTTACTGCCAGATTACAATGGACTTTATGTGTCTTGTCAAATAAACCTTTATTCTGAAGGCTATAGAGAGGCTTTTGAGGGGCAGTTAGGATTGGAGTTGTGCTTTACCTGAAGCTAATTTTCTGCTGAAGTTGGGCAGTAGTGTGGCTGCCAGCCTGGGAGAATCCAAGGCAGGAGACAGGGAGCAGTTAGCAGGCAACTGGGCATGGGCCAGGTCCAGGGATAGTCGGAAGTAGCATCAGTAGGTCATTAGGATATAACTGACTGGATGTATGCTGCAGGGATGTATGGCCAATCAATAAGTAAATACAGCAACAACAAACTTCTTCCCCCCCTCCAGGGCCATAATTAGGGCAGTGCCCTTTCCTGAAACACTTTTCCTTGGGAAGTCAAGATCAGAATCACAACAGTCTGGAACAAGTGAGTATCCAGTGCTAGCCTTATGCATGGTAATAGAGGATGCACGGTAGAGGTTTGTGGGTCGGCCCTGTCTGGCTCCCCTGAAATCACACCACTGAGGCAGCTGCCTTTCACAGATACAAGGAAGGCGGCATTAGCTGGTCTCACTAGACATTGTTAATTCTTTCACTTCTGGGGCCTGTGAGTGGAGGCTGCTGAAGTGACAGCAGAGTCCCATATGGGCAATGAGGGAGAAGTTCAAGGTGATACCTTACATTTGTCCTTTCTCCATTCCTCTTTCTACTCCAGGGAAAGTAAAGGAAGATAATTGTTTTGGTACAGAAAAAAGAAAAAGAATGACTATTGAGTTTTTAACTTGGATCCTACAGTTTGTATCTAGTTACTCTAATTGCTTGCTACAGGACATAAGAAAGTGAGTGACCGTGTCACATAGTATTATAACAGAGGGGATAAGGTGTGTATATTGAGATCCCTTTCTGAGACCACAGCCACAAAACAGAATACTAAACTCTGGGCTATTTCCTTACTACGCATGTATATTTCGATACTTCTCTTTTTCCAGTCCACAGAGTTCAACACTTCTGTGACAAAGAGGGGTGTTGGAGTTATTTTTTAGGCAAATGTTTACATATGAACAGGTACGGTATGCCAGGAAGGGACTTTCTCTGTTGGATAGAGAAGTTTGGGAGAAGACTGATGAAACTGCATGTGGGGAAGAAACATTTAACTAAATGGGAATCTCTACTTTTAAGGCAAGGGACCAAAAAGGTGTAGGTCCCGAGGAAGTTGTATGCCTTGCTGCACCTGTCACGGTGCTGTACCTTACGCATTCTCTCACTTATCTCCACTTTACTGCAGTGTCGAAAACGAAGGCCTTCGGTTTCAGTTCCACACTGAGGGCAAGGATGCCCAACTAGTACGTTAAGGAGGCCAAATCTGAACTTGGCTGGAAGTGCTACAGTATAAAGCCTCTTTCCGGGACCAGCCAGACCAAGACGTCTGTAAGTAAAAGCAACTCACATCCTGGCCCGTCTCACCCTGCAGTGAGGGAACTTCTGTTGCACAGGCGATAACTACTCCTGCAGTGTTTGGCTGTGACTTACAAGGGACAGGCCTTCCTTGTCGTCCTCGCTCCTAACCCGAGCGCCAAATGGTGTCAGGGAGGGCAGCAGCCCATCAAATGGTTACGCCCTCAACCACTGATAAGATTCCAAATAACGCCGCCTTTTCGATTGGTTGCTCCTTTCACTCCTTCGAGGTGTGAGCAGTGTTGCAAAATGAATTTCCATTCACTCTGAAAACAGCCGTTCTCAACACCGCTTACATCCATCTGCCCTCCTCACTGGATGGGACGCCCTCTCGTCCCCACGTCGCAACCTTCAGGTAACCCTTAGGATGGAGCGTCTGGCCCCGCTCTCCCCACTGCCGCCACTCCCCTCCGGCCTGAGCCGCAGCCTGCGCCCCGCCGCCCCCAGGCCCCCCATCGGGTGTGCGCGCGGCGAAGGGGAGAAGCTCCTGCGCGCGAGCCACAGACTCACGCGCTGCCGCTTGTTGCTCCCGCCGCCGCGACGTGGGGAAGTGAAAATGAAATTGACTTTTCCGAGAAATGATGAAAGCGGCGCTGCCTGCCAATGAACGGCGGCGGCGAACTTCCGCACCTCCCGGCCCGGCCGCTCGCGCCCTCCCTCCGCCTCCGCCTCCGCCTCCACCTCCCGGTTGCACAAGCTTGAAACAAACACTGGGGAGGAAGGGCGGAGGGAGGAGGGCGGAGAGGGGAGGCGAGGGAGGGAGCGAGGCCGGGAGGAGGGCGGGGGGTGGGGGGATTTCCATCCTCGGCTCTTCGCAGTTTCCTCTCCTTGTTTTGCTTTCGATCTGGACTGTTCTCAGGCAAGCCGGGGAGTAACTTTTAGTTTTGCTCCTGCGATTATTCAACTGACGGGCTTTCATTTCCATTTCACACACCCTAGCAACACTTATACCTTGCGGAATTGTATTGGTAGCGTGAAAAAAGCACACTGAGAGGTAACATTTTTCAAATAATAGTTGTGACTGTGCGTGTGTTTCTCTCGAGGGCATGTTTATGGGGGCTGGAGGGGCTGCGTGTGTATGTGTGTCCTGATGCTTTGACACGGTGTTTTGCAGACGGAAAATGCCGGGGTTCATAAATATTAATACCGATTTTTGGAGGAACAGTCGGCGCGATTATGGATCATCTGATTTTAGGGGAAGCAGGTTCTGCTGCTGTTGCTGCTGCTACAGGGGCTGCTGAGGCTGCGAGGAGGAGGAGGTGGAGGAGGAGGAGGTAGAGGGAGGAGGAGGAGGAGGTTGGTGGAGGTTTAATTTCACTTTTGGATTCGCAGATGCGGAGAGGTGGCTCCATGGACACAGACCTGCTCAGTGTGATTCTGCGCCCCAGGTGTTGTGTGTGGGGGTGCAGGTCCTCTGGAGTCGGGCCTCATTTAAAACAAAATTATCGTGTGTATATGTGTGTGTGCGCACGTGTGTGTACAGCCACCGCCACCAGCAGTGGAGGGGAGCTGGTCCTTCTCGGAGCCCAGCGGCGGCGCCTCTCCGCGGGCAGCCTCCAGCCACACGGAGCAGGCACCCGCCGTCCGCCTGGCTGCCCGCGCCCTGGCCCGGAGGGCGCCTCCCGCCGCGGCGAAGGAAACTTGATGGGGCGCCCCGCGGCAGTCCCGGGGCCCGTCCGCCGCCGGGCTGGGGATAGGGTCGCGGGCGTCGGGTGCCAGCGGCCCGGGCCGGAGGGCGGGCTGCGAGCGCGGCAGGGCGCCGGGCCTGGCGGACGCGCCCCGCTTCCTGGGGGCTGGGCCGCCGCTCGGAAGGGACGCAGCGTCCTACTTCCCGCCGGCTAGCGCCCGGCCTGGCTCTGGGGCTTTGTCATTGCACTTGTCCCGGCGCGCGAGGGGCTCTGGCGGCGCTTCCCGGTAGGGCGCCGCGCCCAGGGGTCATCTGCCCAGGCCGCGGCCTAGCGTCGTGCGCCCCCGGGTCCCCGCAGGCGCCCCCGGGCCGGCCTCGCGCGCTGGGCCTGACCCGCCTCGGCTACGGAGCGGGCGAGGTGGGGGCGGGGAGCCTCCGGGGACAGAGCGGCGCCCTGCGGGCAGGCGTGGGGGGCCGGCGTCCCTTGGGGTCCAGGGGCGCGGGTTGCCGCGGGGTAGGGACGTGAGTGCCCGCCCCGTGCCCTCCGACCCGGCTTTGGGCGCCGGGTGACATTCGCCGGCTGGCCGAACATGGTTGGTGCAAAACCGCGGCCGCCACTTCCTTTCCGCCCCGCCGGCCGGGCTCGCCCACCGAGTGAAGCCGGCCGCGGCCAATCGCGGCGCCCGCTCGCTCCCAGTGGCTCGGCCCGGGGGCCGGCGCCCGAGAGGGCTCGGGGAGCCTTGCCAAGTTGGGAGGGCTTCGGATGAAACTCATCCCCTTCTCCAGGACGCACTGGCAACTCCCTCTGCCCCAGGTCCCTAGAAGGGGGATGGTGGGGGAGGGAAGGAGGCTGGCAGCCCGAGCGGGGCGCAACGACCGGGTCAGTCGGCGTAGGCAGGACCCTGGTGAACGGCTGTAAATGGGACCCCTGGGACTGGTAGTCCAGGTAGCCACATATTAGCGGAGTGACTTTCTCTCGTCTCTAACCCCTTAGTGTTTGAAACTTGGGGACATTTTACCTACCCCCTCCCTCTTCAGTCTCCTCCCTCCAGCTGCTCCTTGTCCTTGGTTATGGAATAAGAAAATGCCGAGTCTTTCTAAATGAGGAAAAGTGGTGCTGGCATTTGTCTTCTGCCACTGGCCTCCCTGTGGCAGTGACTCGGTCTGCTTTTGATGAATGGCAGGGGGGAGGATAGTTGGATTTCCTGTTGTGGATTTTCAGGAATCACCAAGGCTGCTGTCAAGCCTGCACTCATTTATTAGTTTTCAGATCGTCTGCAAGTAACGTTGGAACTTAGCAGTCTGCACTTTCTGGCGCTTCAGGGCAGGTGCAGACAGGGGCTGGGGTGAGGCTGGATTGGTGCTTGGTCTTGATGCTGGACAGATGCAGGCTCCCTTTCCAGGCCCCCCAGGGTGATCCTGTTTAACTTTCTCACGCACCCAGATTCAAGATTCGCTGATTTTCCCAACCCTTCTTTGTTCTTCTTTTGGGGGAAAATAGAAACCTAAAAAATCCTGGACAAACTTGTCTTTTCTGAGGAAACTTTAGCAGATGGAATATTTGGGACTTAAACTGGCATCTCCAGGGGCAACCTTGGAGCATCTATTGATTGATGTGGCAAAGTCCAGAATGTTACCGTAATTAGTGAATGATTAGAATTCATAACTTAGCCTGTTGTGTAAGAAGTTAGCTTTTGGTCTCTTGACTTAGATCCAAGAGTTCTTGTCTGTTATGATTTGTAACTGCTTCTTAAAATTAAACATTTACATATTTCATTCTCAATGAGTTTTTTTTCTGTTGACCTGTAAAAGTGAGAGATAATTCCACACATATCAGACTCACCTGTAAAAATGTCATCATAATCGGAAGTAAGGATTTGTAGTCAGATTGGAACCAAATTATGGCAAACAAATGGTTGCCATAAAGTAATGACAGGTCTGAACCATGGCCCCACTTTTTTCTTATTCTGCTTTCTGAAATACTTTATTAGACAGATATTCAATATACCAGAGCTAAAGTTGTTTAAACTTAGTAGTGGCAAATTTGAAACGTTGGACATTCAACATTTGATGTGCATCAGTTTTCTTATGTTATTAAGGGTATTGTATTTTTATTCTTAACATTATCTAGTATAAACTCTGTTGTTTTTAGAGCATTTCCACATAATTGCCTTCTGATAGTGAGCAGAACACTGAACTGTAAATGGGGTATCTGGGTCATGGTTCCCTTATGTGCCTTATACCAAAAAGGGCTTAAAGCAGACAAGGGAATTTATTTATACATTTAATAAATATTTGTAGAACATTTACCATGTCCTTGACACAGTGCTAGGCTCTGAGCATTCAACTGACAACAAGAAAGGCAACCTGGGCCGGGCGCGGTGGCTCACGCCTGTAATCCTAGCACTCTGGGAGGCTGAGGCGGGTGGATAGCTCAAGGTCAGGAGTTCGAGACCAGCCTTAGCAAGAGCGAGACCCTGTCTCTACTATAAATAGAAAGAAATTAATTGGCCAACTAAAAATGTATGTAAAAAATTAGCCGGGCATGGTGGCGCATGCCTGTAATCGCAGCTACTCGGGAGGCTGAGGCAGAAGGATCACTTGAGCCCAGGAGTTTGAGGTTGCTGTGAGCTAGGCTGATGCCACGGCACTCTAGCCCGGGTAACAGACTCTCTTTTTTTTGAGACTCTGTCTCAAAAAAAAAAAAAAAAAAGAAAAGCAGCCTGTTTACACTCAGGGTTGCATTCTCTTTGGTGAACTGATAATAAACAACAAAAATAAATACAGTAGTTATCTTTTGTGGTTAGTTCTATGGAAGGTAATAATACTTAACTGTATATCTCACAGGATTGCTTTTGTGAACAATTGAGATACTGTGCATGAAAGAACAGTTGCATAAATTACAGTACTCTACAAATGTGTAAGGCATTAACTTCCAAAATTCTATCAGATTATTATTAATGTAAAAAAAGTAGGGAAACTCGCCGGGATTACACACTTTCTCTTACAGAATTTCCCACAAGAGGGGATTTTATTTTTGAGAGTATACAAATAATGGTAAAGAATTAAATCTTGAATAACTTTTATGTAAAGTATCAAGAAAATATTTAACAATGAAATCTAAAGTTGTCAGTGAATTTTTTCTTGTCAGAGGGAAAGTTAGGTGGTATCCATGGAGACCAAATGATACGGAAATAACAGTGATCGGACCAATGTATTTTCCCTCTTTATGTCAGATAAGAAAACCTTCCCAAGCCTCACTGTGCTTTAGTCTGAATTGTTTTCACTATAGTATCAGGCTCTTCAGTTCATAATTATCTCGTATTGCAGGTGTGCCCTTGGCCGACTTCAGTATTTTGCTCTACCATCTTTAAAGGGACTTGGTTCATATGTGTTTATTGAATGTTTACTGTGTGCCCAACACTATATATGTGAAAATACTATGTGAGAACATATGTGAAACTAAATATAATTGATAGTATATAGGTATAATATATAAAATACATAAAATAATATATAAAAATAAATTGCTGTGAAATATTGATTATTAATAAAATTGACTTCTTCTTTCCATCTGTATGGGACACCAAGTTCCTTCCTACAAAGGGGTAGGAGGCCAGGATTTTCCACCTCTTTCTGCCCCATTGGTGCCCCACTTTTGGCCTGAGTGTGGTCAATATTTGGTGCTTAATGCCAGCTTAATGCACAGTGGGCTGAGTAGAAGGGTGGCTCTGGTGGTGGGAGTGGCTGATGGAAAAGGTGGTGAGGAGGTTTAATTAAACCTTTATTTATCAACAAGGAATGATTAGCACTGTGTAAGGTCCAGATTTAAACCTGAAGCCAATATTTTTTGTAAAGTTCCAAGGGAAACACACAGCCAGGAAACCCAGCCCCCAGGTGTGTGATGCTGGGCGGTAGCCCTGTCCTGGGGCCCTCTGGATTCAGAGCAAGCAGCAGGCCTGTGGTGCCTGGCATTTCCCTTCAAGAATCCCGTAAAAATGATCTTCCCTCTCATAAGCAAAGCTCCATCTTTTGACAAACTGTCTCTGAAACAAACTGCGTTTATTTAGGAAGATTTCATGTGCCTGTTTTTATTTCTCAGAAACACATAAGACTTCCAGTCAGAACTCCTGATTGACTTGAGAAAACTAGTGTCATCAAATCTAGTGGGTCTCATTCTAGCTGAAAAGAGACATACTTGGAGTGTTAGACAGCCTGGGCGGCGCTCTGTGAGATAAACTCACAATCCTGTTGGGCTTCCCAAGGGACTGAAACTAGCCAAGGTCCTTCCATCAGTACCTTTGAGTTCTGCTGGGGACCCAGGGACCCCATGCAATTAGTTTAAATGGATAATTTTGTTAAATGTAGTAACACATGCAATTATTTTCTTAAATGCACATAAATATCATGCCATTATTTTACTTATTAAATATTTGTTGACACCCAGCTGTGTACAAGACTCTGTGGTGGAATGTGCAGGAACTTGGATGCCTGGAGTTGACTTTTAGCTCTGCAGTCACTTCCCCCTTTGGGACCTTAGTTTTCACATCTTGAAATGTGGTCAGATAGTTCTGTCATCCTTAGGGGACAAGACCTAGGTGTGTTATCAAAATCACCTGCAAGCAGGGGCTTTTGGAAACCATGTAGGGCCCTAAGTTTAGAGACTATCTGCAGCTTTTCCTCTCCTGGCCACTTTTGCCCCAGAGGAAGCCTCCTAGTCACACTGTGTGCTGGATGCCTGTCCCCCACTCCCGTCAGGTGTGTGAGCAAAGGCCTAGAACCACTTTACTCAAGGATCTCCTCCCAGGGCCAAATCTTTGATCTTTCCCTAGGCTCAGCGACCATGCTGGGCAGGAAAGCAAAAGCTGGAGCCTGCTTCCTCATTATAAACAGTGCTTTGAACAGGGGGCCTGTGTCACCTCTGTTGGCTCTGCCCAAGTTGACCTTGCTTGTCATACAAAAATGATATTTGTGTTATGGTTGTGTTGAATTTTCCACTTTGAAGAGGCAAGAAGGACTTCCTTTTATGAGTTTCTTTCTTTGTCCAGGAAGGCCATGGAGAGTTACGAGTTTTGTTTCGTTTGTTTTGTTTTACTTTGTTTTGTTTCTGTTTTGGCTCATTGTCCCTTTTATCAGTTCAGTATTCCGCTCTCATAAGCAGGAAAGAGCTAGAGTTGAGCGAAGAATGTTTGCCTATGAGAAACTGAAGGATGGTGAGGCTTTTTTCTGATGATAGATTCTAAGTATTTTTATCTCAAGGGCAAGACCAATTTAGTTCAACAAAATATCTTAATTTAGGATTTTATCTGATAAAAGCCTGTCCAGTTTTCGTTA
This sequence comes from Lepilemur ruficaudatus, assembly GCA_963574885.1. Classification (NCBI taxonomy): domain Eukaryota; kingdom Metazoa; phylum Chordata; class Mammalia; order Primates; family Lepilemuridae; genus Lepilemur; species Lepilemur ruficaudatus. The sequence continues at coordinate 24,658 of CAUYRT010075199.1, forward strand.
AATAAATGTTTTTGAAAGTTAACTACTTGCTATGTAATCTTTGTAAATCCTTTCTTTTTGGCTGTACTTAATAATCTGTTGCTGTTTACTAGCATTTGATACTTGCACACCTCATGTGATCAAAGGAAAGATGAGTTTACATTTTAATTTGTTCTTATTGAGTTTATGAGTGTCAGGGTTTTGGAAGATCCAGAGAAGTACTTTGTAGGTGGACTATGCCATCCTGGCCCCACAGGCCTAAAATCCTACTGGTTTTCCCATTTCTTGTAGTTGACCTTCTGAGGAGAAACTGCATACCAATTGCTTTATTTCAAGTGATGTCCACCATGTTATTTTCAAAAGAGGGTGTTTGTTTTTGTTCTTCTTACCCTAGATTTATTGAAGAAGATGAGAAAAATTATGGTGGTGATAAGAGTGTCCTAACTGCTGGCTATGTCAGGTGTGTGGGTGACCGGATAGGGATGGCAGGGTGTTGGAAAGTGAGAGTTGGGGCGTGGGGTGATGACAAAGGAAAACACAGGTGGGGAGTAGAAGAGTGCCTCCGAAACTGTTGCATGGGAGAGAGAGAAGAGGTGACTAGGCAGGTAGAGTTTCTGCCTTTGCACGAGTTCTGGAGGTGTGGGGAGCAAGTTGGTGGTCAATTAGTAGTAACTTAAGGACCAGTTACTGGAGGACCCTCTGTTTCTGACTCCGGGGTTAGACCTTTTTATCCTGGGGATAATATAGTCTGATGGGAAACCTGCTAGGCATCAGCTGACTTTATACAAGGAGACAGGAAACTGTGAGCACTTGTCACTTGGGCATAGTTGAAGATACTCAGAGGTGCAGTCATGTGCTGTTTAATAATGTTTTGGCAATGATGGACTGCATATTGGATGGTGATCCCATAAGATTGTGATACTGCATTTTTACCATTCCTTTTCTGTATTTAAATACACAGATACACATTGTGTTACAGTTGTTCACAGCCTACAGTGTGCAGTACAGTAACATGCTGTACAGGTTTGTAGGAGCAGTAGATGGTACTACCTAGTCTAGGTGTGCAGTAAGCTGTACCGTCTGGGTTTGTGTAAGTGCACTCTATGATGTTCCCACAATGACAACTTGCCTAATGATGCATTTCTCAGAATTTATGGCTGTGCTGGTTTGAAGTGCTGTTTGAGGATGGAGGAATTGTCACCCTCTGTGTGAGGCCCCAAACTCAATCTAAAATTGCCTTTGGAGGCAGCCCTGGGCTCCCAGAGGAAGATACATGTCGATAAAATTTATCAGAAATACTGTAATAGCTGCCTTGGGCCTGCCTCCCTCCCGTCGTGTTAGTCTTCCTTGGTGAGGGTTTTTTAAAAAAATTTAAAAAATATATGTTTTGTTTGTTTTAACAAGGAAAATCCTTTGTAATGTTGTCCAAGGCACTGCAGTTTTTGAACATTACATACAGGAAGATATTATATGGAGGAAAAATCACTTTACAAGCCTTTAGATGAGGCCTTTTCTATTTTAATGGATGTCAAGTATAAGGAAATGTTTGATATAACAAAGTTTCACGGAACTGTATTGTTGGAATAAACTGCAGTTACTTTGGACTTTCAGCTTTAATCTTGTGAGAAATATATTTCTAAATACCTTTGGCAGGGCATTCAAGGTTTATTTTTTTTCCAATATGGATTTTAACTCAAAAGGCCTGGCCAAGCTCACATTTGTGGTATTCTCCAGGTTAATTAAAAGTAAACAAATTGACAGAATATCAAATGAGTGGTACGGACATTTCCATTCAATTATTTTTCTTTTTTCTTGCAGTTTGCAGCTTTTTAAAAAAAATTTCAAAATATTAAGGGGGTACAAATGTTTTTGTTATGTGGATAGCTTTTATAATGCTTAAGGCAGGGCTATTAGTGTGCCCATCACCGGAATAGTGTTCATTGTACCTGTTCTTTATCCCTTCCATCCTCCGCCTGCGTCCTTCTTGATTTCTCATAACTTTCACGTCTCTCTGTGCGCATGTGTGCCCATCGATTAGTTCCAAAAACAAACATGTGGTGTGTTTGTTTTTCCATTCCTCAGATACTTTACTTAGGATAATGGTCTCCACTTCCATCCAAATTGCTACAAAGGACATTAATTTATTCCTTTTTTTCCCTGAGTAGTACTCCATGGTATACATATACTACGTTTTGTTAATCCACTCATGAATTGATGGGCACTTGGGTTGATTCCACATCTTTTCGATTGTGAAAGATTATGCTTCAATATGCTTTCAAGTACAGGTGTCCTTTTGATAAAATGATTTCTTTTCCTTTAGGTAGATACCCAGTAGCGGGATTGTTGGATCGAATGGTGGGTCTACTTTTAGTTATTTGAGGACTCTCCATGCTGTTTCCATATAGGTTGTACTCATTTGCAGTTGCGCCAACATAGAATAAGCATTCCTTTCTGTCTGCATCCACACCAGCAGGTATTGTTTTTTGACTTTTTAATAATAGCCATTCTGACAGGGGTGATATCTCATTGTGGTTTTAATTTGCATTTCCTTGATGATTAGTGATGTTGAGCATTTTTTTCATATGTTTCTTGGCCATTTGTCTATCTTCTTTAGAAAAATTTATGTTCCTGTCTTTTGCCCACTTTTTAATAATTTTTTTTTTCTCTTGCTGATTTTATTGAGTTCTTTGTAGATTCTGGATAGTAGCCCTTTAACGGATGTATAATTTTAATTTTGATACATAATTGATGTACATATTTTTAGGGTACATGTGATAATTTAATACATTTATATGATTTATAAAGATCAAATCTGTGTAATTGGGACATTCAGATTGTAGGGGGTAAATGTGGAATCAGGAAAATAGAATGGGCCAACACTGTGTTTTCCTAAAGAAAGACAGATGGCACAGGTTAAGGCTGACGTATGAATGCCATAACTGGGTACTGCAGGTCACGGATTTGGACTTTTAGTACTCCCCACTGACTGCAGTTGGGATTGCACAACTGAAATAAACTTTCTGGAATTTAACTTGGTGTTATATACTTAAAGTCTTAAAAATGTTAAACTCTGTGTTCCAGTAATTCTGCTTCTTGGAACCTACTTACGTGAAGTAACCAGAGATGGGAGTAAAGATTTATGTACAAGGATGTTTATTGAATTAGCTTTTGTTATGTGAAAACTTGGAAACAACCTAAATATCCAACAATAGGACATACTTAAATGAATTACGACACATCCAGACAGAGTATAGGTAGCTTATAAAATTCACGTGTTGGAGGCCTGCTTAATGATGGGAAAATATTTATGATGTATGTTGGTTGGATGGGGAAAAAACGATATTAAATTGTGCTCCTAATTTTATTTTAAAACCGTATGTGTGTATCTGTGTCTACAACATTTAAAAAAATCCCAGAAGAAAACCTATCATTTTGATGGTGGAATTGTGGGTGTTCAGCTTTTTTTTTTTATCCTTGAAACATTTTTGTATTTTCCAAATTTAAAATAACAAGCACAGTTACTCTTGTAACCAGAAAAATAGTCTCAAGACAGTGCATATGTGTTTCCTCTGACCTCACCTCGGGTAGGGGTAAGATTAGGAAAGGCAGATGGGGTGAGCTGAGGAGGATGTTGTGCTGGACTTAGCCCTTCTCTGGTCTTTCTGCTTCCATGTGTGGAACCAGGTTCTAGAACCAGGGCTTTCCTAGCCAGTGCTAGAAGGTGCCAGTTTTCCCATGACAGCTCTTGCTACTTGAAGACAGACTGGTGGCTCCTTGGTGAGGTTGGGACATGATGTTTTGTTAAGAATGTGAAGAGTCTGAGATGGTACCCACTTCGCAGTTACGTCCTTTGTAAATAGGAAGACTGCAGAAGCACAGGACACCTGGGTAGGAGGAAAGAGTTTCTTACTGATGTTTACAACCAGGGCTACAGCCAGAGTGACATTGCAGGTTGGTCCCCTACACCGAGACCCTCAGGTGATGCTAAAAATTAATGGAACAGGGCAGTGGGTTACACCCTGTAGCCTCTCCCCTCCCACAGGGAGAGAGTGAGAGAAAAAACAATCAAACAGAAACCTTTGCTCCTTTGAGATGGGATGGAAAGGATCCAGGGTTCTTATCTTAACCTTTTAGAACTTAAGACTTTTATAACCTAGGATGTCCCCAAGATCTGAACTTCACCGTTTTTGAAATAAATGAACAGGGAGATAGGACTTCCTAGCACCTTGGGAACTTAAACTAGGGACCTAGTCCAGGTTGTAACTATTTGGCCCTCTTGGGTAAGAGCATTTAACTTAGACAAATGGCTACAGTCTAATTCTCATGGTATATGGAGAGTGAAATGTTTGTAGAGGAGGTGAAAGCAAAATTCCCTATCTTTATATCCTATACATTCCCTGTCTTGCTATCATACCTGTTCCTGTGTCTCTGGAGGCTAAGGCACGTTATAGGAGCTCTGAGCAACCCAGGGAAGTTTTATTCACCCCTCCCCCACACATCTTTACAGGTCCCCTGTTGAAGACTGACAGTGTGACTTAATCAGAATGTGGCCTTTGACTTGTCACAACTGAAGAAGACTACTGATCCCCAATTTGTAGCTGAAAAAATATTAGAAGAGTTTCGGTCCTTCTATAAATATGGAGACATTTTTGGATTGTTATGAAACTAGGGTTGAGGGGAACTGTTAGGAGTTCAGAGGCTGAATGCCGAAGCACAGCCAAAAAAAAAAAGTATTGATTGGGACGACATTGTCCAATACAAATTAGTGTGAGCAACATGTGTATTTTTAATTTTCTAGTAGCCACTTTAGAAAAGTGAAAAGGAGCTGGTGCAATTAATTGTAATATCTCTCAGTAACCTATTATATCCAAATATTATCACTTTGGTACATCATTAATGTAAAAATATTAATGAGATATTTTACATTCTTTTTTCATACTGAGTCTTCGGTATCCAATGTCTTTTACACCTACAGCATGTCTTGATGCAGCCTCTCCATGATTCAGGTGCTCAGTAGGCACCCATGGCTGGTGGCTGCCATACAGGTTGATGCAGGGTTAGGAAATGGCAAGGTAGGGAGAGAAATGCAGGGGACAGTTTTAATAGACGAAACCTAAAAGGACTGGAAGAAAGCAGAGTTAGGGTGGTTGTTTTGGTCATAACTGCAGGAATCTCCTTGTGCCTCTCCCGGCAAACCATGCCTGATTTCTTTAGCCTAAAACAATAAAATGATCTGAATTTCCAGTGAAGCAACAAACTGTATTCGCCACTCCTATGGTGATGATTAGCTATGTACATCTTGATGACTTTTTTCTAGACTCTGAACTGTTGTGAAAATCTTTGATTACTTGGATTTTCCCATTTATATCACTTACGCAGTAAAGTTATTTGAGACCTGGGATGGTGTCCTGTTTCTTTGCCTTCCCCACCAGTACTTGATACGCATTAAGGACTAGGCAAATATTTGTTGATTTGATTTTCAGCTGTAAAGCAAAGACTAGCTTGGAAGTCTGCATTCCAGCAAGAAAGGGATGGCACAGATCTACTTTGTGTTAGAAACCTAATGGTATATGAATTGAGCACATGAACATTGGGATTTGTCACTTTGCATTAGGATTTGTCACTTTGTATTATGGGTCCAACACCAAGAAGGTGAAAAATTGTTTGGTTTTTCTCCTTTGTACCCAGACCTTTAAACCTTTTAAAAAAATCTTATCAGTCCATTCCTTTGACATCAAATTCCAATGATGGTACTGATGCCTTCTTATGCATGTAAATAAGCTATATTTGGTGGTAACCTGGAGATAGATTTGGGAGCTTCTACTTTCTCTACGGGTTCCTTATTAACAATAACTTTGTTATTAACAAACACAGTCCATCATGTCTGTGCAGTGAAATTCTTTTGAAATCAAGCACAGTATTTTACAGTTGCCTTCATTTGTTCTTTTTGACTGTAATTGTTGGGTTGAAGCAACAGACTTATCCACAGAGCCAAGGCAATTTATTTTTACTGAAGCCTACCTAAGAACTGCTTAGGTAGCTTTTCTCTGCAAGATTAAACGCGACCTTCACGGAATCATGTTAGCAGGGCCAGCAGCTAGAAAAATAAAGACTAAACTAAACCTTACAGCAACCAAATTCCCAGCTGCTCAGCGGGTCAGAGCTTTCCTGATTGCTTTCTTCCAATGAAAACACTGTAGATTAGTTTTAAGTGAATTCTGGTAGGTTTGGGGATTTGCAACTGACAGAAGAACAGAAAAGTATAATCTCACTTTAAAATAATAATCCTGGAGTTAAATCTTTATTGACTCTCTCTCGGGATGTTGGGATTTTTGTTCATAAGGGAAAACTTAACTCATGTGCTCTGTTTAGCTGACCTGTGACGTTAAGGTCTTCGAGGTAGGAAGAAAGACCTGGGTCAGAGAAGTCAGACTGGAGGCTGTTGCGCGCACTCTTCTCCCCCGCCCCAGGACGCACCTGGGGATGTGGGGTGGTCTAGTGCTCTTAAGGACCCACAGTGAGGCCACCATCCCCTTTCTTCTCTCCCCTGCAGAGTGAAGGTGGAAACCTGGAGAGTCCGTAGGGAAGGCCCTGGGAGGGAATGTGGATGAACTGCTCTTTCCACTTTTGGGTGTGGTCATTACTGATGATTCATGAGGTCAGGGTGAATTTAAAATATTATCAGAGAGGATTTGCTTCTCTTACCGGTGCTTTTAATGCATTATGACTTTTTCAGGTTGCAATTTGGGAGGTGGGGTAGAGAAGAGTGCTTAACTGAAACAATTGACTATTCTGATCATTCACCCATTCAGTCATTTATTGAATGGATGTTTATTCAGTGCTAACTATACGTACAGGGAGGTGTCAAAAGGAAGAAAAGTAATCAATCAACTTGGATTTGAGTTGGCTAGGTAGGTAGATGATAGGCATTCCTTTATAGTCAGGAGCCTAATTTATCCTGGTAGAGAAAACAGAATCAAGCAATTCAGCAACTAAGGTGACAGTCCCAGTAGTGATTTTAGGTATCTGTGAATCCCTTTTAGAGTTCGTCCATGGGCCACATGGGGCAGTCTCAGATTGTAGGGGAAGCCACGGTGCTCATGTGTATACATTTTATTGCCAAGTGTATACATTTTATATGTATTTGCCAAGTGTATACATTTTATTTTTTGAAAAGCAGATTCTTAGTAGATCATAAAATAGCCATAAAACAGCATACTGTGTTTTTCCACAATTCTTCCACATTCAGTTTGGTATGTAGAGCTGTTTGGTGTCTTTTGTCATGCAGGGAAACTGATGTGGCTAAATCCCCTGTCTGCTTCCCTTTCCTTCTGGGTAGACACTGTAACCAGCAGTGCTGTTGAATGAGTACTCCTGCCTTCAGTCGCTCTGGAGGTTGTGCTGGGAAAACCCAGGTCTTTGCATGACTAGGAAAGGCTTTGTCCTCACAGGGCTTGAGAGCACATCACCAGGAAGGGGAAATTGGCCCTTATTGAATTTTGAAAATGCATCATTCTCTGTGTGTGTGTGTGTGTGTGTGTTTGGCCATAGTGAATACTTCAAGTTGTCTGGAATTAAAGAATAATTATTGTGCATAAGAAGATTGAAGGAAGCGATGGCAGCAAGTAGTGAATTCCTAAATGCACGTTAAGTTATTCTTGTTCTTTATTGTGGTAAAGTTTACATGACATAAAATTTACCATTGTAATCTTCTTAAAGTATATAATTCGGTGGCATTAAATACATTCACAGTTTTGTGCCACCATCACTGCTATCCATCTGCAGAACTTTTTAATCATCTCAAGCAGAAACCCTATACCCATTAACCGATAATTCCGTTTCCTCCACAGAGCTTTGTATAATGTTTGGCACATACTGCTTTTCACGTGCTTGGCTCCGTTAAGGTTTTTTTTTTTGAACGAATGTAATTCTAAAGTTTGTTAACCCAGAAAATGTCATGCAAATAGTAAAATTATCCTTTTTTAGGTTGCATGCTTTTTGTAGTCATTTTGTTTTCCTTGAATTTCACTTGTTTGTAATGAGTTTCTCCGTCACAGGATGTAGTTAATATCTGCTTGTTCCTCCCACTCTGTGCCCCAGTGGGTTCCTCAGGAGGAATTCATCCACTTTCTTATCAATAAATAATCACTATGTATCATCATGTGCAAGGTACTGTGCCTGATACTTGGGGAGGTTCAAAGATGAGTGAGCTGGGATGCCTGCTCACAGGGCTTTATACAGCGATAAGCCTGTTTTCAAGTACATGAAGCTGTGAGCTTTGGTTGTATCATAAGATGGAAGGAATCGTGGGAGAAGAGGTTGGGGAGGTGGGGTGGGGTGAATTAGGGTGGCCAGGAGTCCACATTTTATTCATTGGGCGTTGTGGACCCACTGAAGGATTTTCAGCAAGGCGATGAGATCTTTGGCAAGATTTGTCCGGCCAGCACTGTATAGGGTGGAGAATATGCTTCTATCCCAGAGATGGACCCCGGATACCCTCTCGCTCCTTGTGGAACGATCTGGCTTCGTTACCTGCAGTTAGGTGGAGCACTGGCTCTGCTATTTGAAATTTCTTTGGGGAATCTTAGGGGAGACCAGTGTACTCTCATCTCATAGTTTTCTGCCTAATGTAAACTATTCTTCATGTTTCCTCTCACAGTAGCTCTGCCAAGTTGCCATTAAGATCTCTGTTTATAGATGAGGAAGGTATGGTCAGGAGCAGTTTCAAACCTGGTGAGGTTTGAATCCAGGTGTTCTAGACACCAAACCTGAGCTCTCTCTACCATATTAGGCTTCAACGGGGAGGGGAGGAGAAACCACAGTGGTCCTGGAGGGGTTGACAGAGAGGGGCAAATGGTGACAATGCAAAGGACACCAAATCCAACTTCTTCTGGCTGCCATTTGGAAGTTGTTGAGAGGCAGTAAGTATCTCTCAAAAATATTTGAAGATAGTTCTGGAGCTTGCAGGGGAGCTATGTCTGCTTGCTTCGGGGGTATTCCTGTACTTAGAGCAGGTAGCGATTTTGGCTTTCTTTTCCAGTTGGAATTCACTGGTAATCAGGATGGTTTATTCCACGAATAGAATCAGACTAGTGAAAACTATAGTTTATAAGTTTATAGTTTGTGTGTTGGAGCTCTGCCTGAATTTGAACATAGAGTTGAAATGGATGGTTTTATAACAATAGCAACAACAGGTAACTGTATTGAGAGTGTCCTGGCAGTGGGGGACCAGTCACAGGAAATCCTCAAAGGGAAAGTGGCAGCAAGAAGGAGCTGTCAGAGCCAGCCTATGGCTGTGGAGGAAGGGGAGGAGCGGATCATGTATTCTCATCCAGGGGAAAAGAGAGTGCTCTTCAAAGCCAACCTTTCTTAAAACAAATTATTTTCGGGAAACTGTCTTTTGGGAAGGCATTGGTTTTCAAGGTAGTTTCCAAGTCATTGATTTGAAATTAGATGGCAGCAAACAGTTTTGTTGCTTTATGCAAATAGGTTTTCTTGGTTCTAGTTCCAGTAAGCTGGCCCTTTAAGAGTCCCTGTGATTTGACTTTTCAGACTTAAGTACTGAACACATTGCCCCATTATCTTTTCTGTGTTTTTGTTGGGGCAAAACGCACCTTTTGTAGGTCTGTGGAGTGTGGAGTGTAAAAAGGAAGTGGAAGGTGACCGGGTGACATGAGCAGCTCAGATGATGCAGGTCCTGCCCATTTCCTGCCAGGCCTCTCCTCCTCACGCCAGTGTGTGTCTCGGGGATACACTTTGGGGTCTGCCCTTTCCCCACATGCCCCATCTTACTGAACTTTTTCCATATACCTGTTCTTTCCTGGTGTACTTGAGGACTGAGAGGTCTTTGCTCGGCTTGCAGACCTGCTGGCTGAGAGGGATGGCCGCAGGACACCAACCTTTTCATGGAAAGAGGGACAATCCTAAATGAACTCTCTGCTGAACTCCGGGTAGGAGAAGCTGTGCCTTTCAGAGGTCGCTTTACTTCTGTACTGCAAAGGCAGTGGCTCAGAGGACATACTGATTAAGGGAAAGAAAGATAAGATCTCTTCTCTTTCCATTTTCCATATGGAAATACAGTTTGAAAATGCAGTATGAGCTGGAGCCCATATGCTTTGAAATCTGTCCATGATTGTTGCTTTGCTGAATTGCAGAGGCTGATGCCATCTAGGCTCTGGGATCCGAGACCAAACATGCCCAAGCGTCCCAGAGTGATTTTAAACTTACAAAATATTTTTAAAAATTAGTCTACACTTTTAGGTCCTAAGTCTTATATGAATTTCTCTAGGGAAAAAAAAAACCTCCTTTAAAAAGTGATGGATTAAAAAATACTCTCTGGTTTTCATAATTTAGATGTATAATATCTGGAAAGTAATTTATTTGTGCAACTTCACACAGCTTTCTCATGTTATGTTTTTTACAAAAATGAATATTACATTTGTATCTGCAACATATTTAATGACCATTGTATGTTGTCATTTTGTATGTGTGTGTGTGTGTGTGTGTGTGTGTGTGTGTGTGTTCAGCATGCATGTTGGGGGGCCTGGCTTGGTTTTCTATGTCACTTGAGGAGGGATGTCAAATGCCAAATAGAAGTGCGAAAGTTTTACAGAGTTTGTTCAGGGATTTCATGTTTTAAACCCACGCTTATCTTTGCCGCTGGGTTTGGTGTGATGGATTGCAAAAAATGTGTTGTTTTTTTTTTTATCAGTGCAGCCCTAGGGTTATATAGGGTCAAAGGCTTCCTCTTTTAGGAAAAGTCCCAGACAGCTCACTTATCTTCGTTTTCCATCCTCGTTTGTGGGTGTTTGGTATTTTTGTCTCTGAACAAAGACCAAGCCAAGCAGAAAGTATCGGGAAATGCCACAGTGAACATTCTGGCTTTGTGTTCTCTTTCTCATCTGTGGGCTTGACCGTTCATTCTCCTGCCACGAGGAGACAACCATCAGAGCTAGTATGGTGTCCAAGTAAAGCTTGGGAAGCACATCAGCTTTCTCACATTTATGTTCAAGGACCAAGGACACCTGCAGAAAAATACTATTCCCCCGGGGTTTTATACTACCAAGAAGACACCTAAAGGTTGAAGCCCATTTTTAGACTCTTGGTTCTCATGATAATGGAGCTCAGTACCAAGGACCAGCTTTGGCATGGGCTAAGGCATAACTCCCTCTTCTTAAACTGAGGCTAGTGATGGTACTCACCTTCGTAGGGTTGTTGTGAAGGTTAAATGAGGTCATGCGTAGAGTTCAATGCCAGGTGCCTCATAGGTGCTCAATAAATGGGCATTGCTGTCATGTCCCCTCCCACCGTTGTCTACTGAGAAATCAGGAGGACATCGTTTTTGATGCAAGTTTTGACTTTTGCATGTATATATAATTATATGTTTATACACAATTGGATTCAGTGCCTGTAAGTGTAAAAACTGGCTTAAGTACCTTGGCCTTTATGGTAGGAAGGTCTCTGGGGGCTCCTTCACCTTGACCCTCTTTGCCTTAGTATTTTTTCTTTCTTCACATCTCCAGGAGGAAGTATGTGTCCATGGATCTCTGAATTGAATTTCTACCCAACGTCCATAGAACCCATACGGCTCAATGTATATTGTACTTCTCACATTGCAGTGGCATATTTACTCTTTATTAAAATTAAGTGATAAAAGAAATGGAGGAGGTAAACTTTCCAGACAATTCCTTGTGGAACTTTGCATTTGTGTCACTGCAGTATTTAGTCTGTTCTACCCCGTGGCTTCTGTAGAGGAGTAGGGCTCATATTAAATGAAATAGTAGCTTATGTACCCATTTCAGTGGATGACATGGACCTCATTCATAGTGCAAATGCAATAATTAATAAATACAAAATCCATTTAATTGGATACTCACAGAGGTATTCTTTAAAATAAATTTAGTTTTTAAATCAAATATTTAAAATGTCATAGGAGAAAGAGCAGTGGCATTACAAATTCCTTGCAAATGCCATTGTAAAGGAAACTTAGGGAGAATATTTTAAAGAAATTCTGAATCTTACTTAAAGCTTTTCTTCTTTCATAAATAAGTATTTTATGTGTTAGATTGGTAAAGTAAAACACTTATACATATTTCTAGGTAAACTTGGCTTAAATAAAATAATTTTAAATGGCTATTTAAGATTTTAAATTTTATAAAGACTATTTAAGAGAAAGTATTTTCCTACTTTCTAATAGGCAGAAGCAGTTTGCATTAAACTTTTCCATTTTAGAACTAAAAACTGTGGCTGGGTGCGGTGGCTCGTGCTTGTAATCCTAGCACTTTGGGATGTGGAGGCAGGAGGATCACTCGAGGTCAGGAGTTTGAGAACAGTCTGAGGAAGAGCGAGACCCCATCTCTATAAACATTAGAAAAATTAGCTGGGCATAATGGCATATGCCTGTAGTCCCAGCTACTAGTGAGGCTGAGGCAGGAGGAGGCTAAGCACAGCAGTTTGAGGTTGCAGTGAGCTATGATGACACCACTGCACCCTAGTCTGGTGACAGAGCGAGACCCTGTCTCAAAAAAAAAAACAAGAGAGAACTAAAAGATGCTATTATTCACTACATTAACATAGTGTATACCAGATTAATTTCTAATGTAAGTACAACTTAAGGAAAATGATCCTTATTTTCCTGTATAGCGTGATAACAATAATATATTCCAAGGATAGAAATAACTTGAAATCTACCACAGGTCCAAAATCCCTTATTTGCAATCCAAAAAGCTCTGAAACTGAAAGTTATTATCGTGACTCATTTGGCAGCGTAGTCTGCCCTGAATTGACATGAAACTATTCATAGCTTTTATTTAGCCAGTGTGAATGTTCATGTTTTGCTGAAGAAATATTACTGTGTTGGATTAAGGGGCTCTGCCCTAGATGTTGCTGGTAAATGCACCATATTATCTTACCATCTTTCTAAAATCCAAGCACTTTTGAACTATTATTAATGAGACCCCATTCATACTCAAAAGTGTTCCATATTGGCCAGTAAGTTATATGGTCACCATACTGACCACCTGTTAGTTACTTCTTGGTCACGGGCAACGTGGTACTGGTGGGTTTCTAGTGACTTCCTTATATAAAACTTTGAAATAAACATGATTCTAGATTATATCTTGAAAACCTAAAATAATTTAAAGCATGGTTTGTAAGAAATAATTTAAAAGTGTATACCCCACTGCCTTCCTAGACAGAATTTCCTGCAGCATTTATACATACTTCTTTCCATGGCCACCCATCAGTTTCCTCATTGTGATGGCCTGTGTGCAGAGCTTCTTTTACTGGGCTGCAAATCCCTTTCTGTTCCCCTTAGCTTCTGCTGATGTCCAGCATATAGAGTGAGTTCATTATTTATTCAACAAATGTTTATTGAGCATTGGGCTTGGCCATGCTCTGAGCCCTGGGAATGGAGTGATGGACAAAGCAGAATGGGTTTGGTCCTTGCACAGACTTGGGGACCTGGGCTGGCCCAGAAAGACAAAGAAAGCTTGCTGAGGATGGGATTTTGAAGCAAAAGCTAAAAGTGAGCAAGAGTTAGCCTGTGACAGGGGACATTCTTGAGGCTGAGGGACCACAGGTGCGGAGCCTTGGGGCAGACCCACTGCTGGAGGCTTGGGAAATAAGGACAGCAGAGGGACAGGGAGCTGGAGACCCACGTGTGACCTCAGTGGGTCTTGAAGCGGGACTATGACAAGATCCTATTCATGCTGTGCAGAGTGTTCTGGCCCCAGGGCAGATCTTGGGTTGGGGTTAGGCTGCCGCTGGGCACAGTCTTTGTTGAAGGAAGGAATTGTTCTCCACCGCTGGTTTCACTTTCTGTTCTTACAGTGGAGTGGCTGTTCTCCTGGACAATGGTAGATGCGTGCTCTGCTTGGTACTCTGAGGCCAAAGAGGCGGCTGCAGTTTTCAGCCAAGTCAGAGCAAGTAGAACTGAAGGTTCTGCAGGCTTCTGTCTTCCACAAGTCGAGGAAAAGTTGTAAACAAGAAACCAAAAGCAAAACCCTTACTCATGGTGGGTCTTTTCTGAGCCAAGTGCTTGAAAATCTGTGGGAGTGGGAACTGTTGTCATGCTAGAAAACGAAACTGCGCCAGGAATGCCAGCTTTGGGGGCGCTGCGAAAGCTGAGCTGTTCTGAAATGTCCTGCAGAGAACGGTGGCGTGCAGGCCTGTGAGAGGCAGATGTCTAAAATGCACAGTCCCTGGCGCCAGGGATGGCGCTTCTGGAGGTTTCCCGTGGTTGCCACCTTAACCTCCAACGGGAGGCAATGCGACTTGGAAACCAGCTTTGTGTTTTAAAACTTAAATTACTTCTATTAAATCAGTATAGAAGTTTGACTGGAGGTAAATCTTTGGTGCCTAAATCTGAGAGCTTTCTCTAAAATAAGCGGGAAAGTGCTGTGGTCGTCTTATTTTTTTCCTTTTCTGCACAACCTGATGATTTCAGTTGAATTGTAGCCCGTCACTCCGCACCTTCCCCTGGAAATGAAGCTTAGAGGCTCCTTGTTCAGCTAATTATTGCTTGACTGAGCTACCCACGTGGGTGATAAAGTGACTGATCACGTGCTTATTAATACCATCCCGGTGCACGGACTAAAAGTAAACTGTGAGCTGTTTAAGCACCACAAGGGAGATTTTCTAGAGTTTATTGTATCTGCAGAAATGATGCCGTCTTTCCCTCTGTACTGAAAATCACATTCTTGCTTTGGTATTGTCTTTCTCACCAAGTCTTTTCCTTTTGAACTAATTTCAGACTTACACCAAAGTTGTAAGAACAGTATTAATACAAAGAATTTTTTTCCTGCACCTTTGGAGAGTAGCGTGCCACTATTGATATCCTATTCTTCTTGAATACCTGAGTGTGTCTTTCCTACAACAGGGACACTCTCCAACGCAACCACAGGATGACCACCAGAATCAGTACACTTCCGTCAGTGTGTTAGTCCCACCTAATCCCTAGACCCCGTTCAAGTTTGCCAGAAAAATGTCTCAATTTTGTCCTTGAAGCAGAACACTCTGATCCAGGGCCAGATGTTGCCTTTAGGTGTCCTGCATCTTTAATCATTCCTCTGCTTCCATGAATTTGACGTTCTTGACAGTTATAGGTCATTTATGTTAGAGAATATCTATCAGTTTGGGTTTGTTGGATGTTTCCTCATGATTAGATCCAGGTTATGCATTTTTTACAAGAACATCACAGGTGCAAGGCTCTGCTCTTCTTGCATCTTCACGGGTGGTGTATGACTTTGATTTGTCCCTTTAATGGTGATGTTCATTTGATCTTTTGATTAAGGAGGTGTCTGTCAGGCTTCTCCATTGTGACGTTACTTTCTTTCCCTTTGCAATAAAAAATATTTTGTAGGAGGTACTTTGAGGCTATGTAAGTATCCCCCTTCCCAACCATGTTTCACACACAGGTGAACTCCATCGATGCTTCTGGACTGAATAATTACTACTCTGAATGTCGGTCTTCTAATTCCACCGTTCTTTCTACAGTTATTTGTTGGCATTCTGCCTTATGGGAGAGCTTTCTCATCTTTGCTTATTTGGGGCCTCTGTTTTGTCCAGTGACAGAGATACTGTCATTTATTTGAATGCTCACCTTGTCTCAGGTGTGGTCAGTGGGAGCCACTTCAGGTTGGCTGCTGTCTCCTTTTAACGTGTTCCTGTCATCTTTTGAGCACCTCCTTACTTTCTGGCCCAAAGTAAATAAGTAATCTTTCTGGTTTAGGCTTATCTTTTGCTTCCCCTGCCCCAGCTCTGGAATCAGCCATTTCTCTAAGAAGCTCTGAATCCTTTCAGCAGAGAATGGAGAATGGTGTTTAGAAACTAAGACTTGGGCGCTGCATGTGCTGCTGGCTGTCGGTGCATTACTGCTCCGGGCCCTCTTAGTGGGTAGGGTTAGAGACTGTATATGTCAGTTATGTACCCATTTACACACACACATACTTTTTGACATCTCTATTTATTTCTGTATTTATTGGGATATATGAAAAACCATGAATTCAAACCAATTCCCCCCATTCTAATCCAACACCCTGGGTTATTCAAGCTTGCTTTCTTTCAGTATTTGTGACTTCCTTCTCCGGGAGTGAGGAGCCTGGGTCCCCTTATCCTTGATGTACTTTATAATTGACTCAATTGCCTGTACGTGTCTGATCTCGTGTCCCCGTGTCGCCTGCTGCAATGAGGATGCCCTCCTCACCACACCGCTCCGCTCCTGCCCCCCCCGCGCCGGGATGCTGCCGCCCCCGCCGCCTGCATGGACGCCCCCTTTGTGCCAGCGCCCACACTGCCCCTCCCTACAGTGTCTATTGTTTTAGTTTCCTCTGCCTGCCGTAACAAATCACTACAAACTGGGCAGCTTGAGACAACAGAAATCTATCCTCTCACAGTTCTGGAGGCCAGAAGTCTAAAATTAGGTGTCAGCAGGGTTGGCTCCTTCTGGTGGCTGCTGGCAGTCCTTGGGCTTGCAGACGAATCACTCTCGTCTCTGTCTCCATCTTCATACGGCATTCTCCCTTCTGTGTGTATCTGTGTCCAAGTTTCCCTCTTCTTCTAAGAGGGAAACACTGCTCATGTTGGATTGCGGGCCTCTCCTAATCCAATATGACCCCATGTTAACATGATCATATCTGCAAAGACCCTATTTCCAAAGGTCACCTTCACAGGTTCCAGGTGAACGTGAATGTTGTGGCGGGGGTGGGGTGGGGACACTGTTCAGCCCCGTACTTTGCTCAGTTCCACCTAATGGGCGTTTGGACTAGATCATTCATAAAGGAGGGGCGAGAGGAAGGAAGGGTAGCACGAAACTCTTTCAGTTGTTTTGAGAATGTTCTCTATTGCCATACTGTTCTTATTTTCTGATCTAAAATTAGCACTGCTGACATCAGGACTGTCTTGGAAAACTGAGGACTTAGAGTGAGCACGGGATAGCACTTGTCGTGATGACATCGGGCTGTTCAGGAAACGTCTTCACCTCTGTGTAGCACTGCCTGGTGTCGGGCTTCCCCCCACCCCCCCAGCCCCCAGAGCTCACTTCCAGGCCAGACAAGTGTGTCTCGGCGCATGTTGTCAGCCAGGGCTCTGCCGTGAGTTCCCTAGTGTGGGTTGGCTGGAGAGCTTGTGCACAGGGCAGCGCTGACTGTCGTCAGAGCTGTGGGAGGAGGGAGCACTGTGTCAGCACTGGGCCTAGCAGCCACTGACACCACTGCAGCACACATACCCTGGAAGTCTGTGCACGGTCCTTTATTGCCCTGATGGTTAAGTAGCCTCCTCCTCCCCAACTTTTTTCTTTTCGCTTTCTGTGCTGAGTATTCCCAGACAAATTAAATATTCCACTATTCAGTGGTCCCCCTTATGTGTGATTTCAGTTGCAGCAGTTATAATTACCCCCAGTCAATCATGGTCTGAAAATATTAAATGGAAAATTCCAGAAATAAACAATTTATAAGCTTTCAATTGCACGCTGTTCTGAGTAGCGTGATGAACTCTCTCAATATCCCACCTTGTCCTGCCGGGGACACAAATCATCCTTTTGTCCATGTAAGGCGGCACTGTTATAGTCCTAATATTCCATTATTTGCCTCTACCACATTTTCTTTAAGCATCTTCCTATTGACTGGTATTTGGGTAAATTTTGCTATTATGAATAATGCTCCCTGAATATCCTCGACCATAAATTTCTGTCTGCAGAAACTATTAGTTATTAAATATCAACTGTTGATCAGATACTAGGCTAGGTGCTTCACACATATGTCTTTTTTAGTCCTTACCACACGCCCTGAACCTAAACCTGCTGCATTTTACAGAGGAGAAAACAGAGGCATAAGGATCCTGGGTTCTGTTACCCTGTGTGTTTGGTGCCCTGGGAAGTGGTGACAGTTGCCCATTGGAGACCCCTTCCCCACCGCCAAGACCTGAACAGCTTCTACAGGTGTGGAGAGGGTGGGCAGTCTAGGGGGTTTCTGACTTCTTACGGGATGGCAGGCTGATCTCTCAGGTCACATGTCCCCTGTCCTTATCTCACATAAGGTACAGTGACAGAGAAGCTGCCCTTGCCACAGGCTCCCTCCCTGCCCACTCGTGATGGACACAGGAGTCATTGAGGTCTTCCCTGGTCTGCGCCCTGCCCCTGGGTGGCTGTGCTGCCCTAGAGTCACAGTGGCTGTCAGACCTCGAGTGCCGTCCTGGGTCCCACATTGTGGCCACCATCCTCCTCCATGACAAATGAGGACAGGCCCCGTGGAGGTCACTGTCACTCATTAGGAAGTCAAATTGATGAGTTAAGAGTCAGACAAGACTGATGAGCTGTCGGTCAGCAGGAGTTATGGTCACAGTTGAATCTACACTGGCAGGGAAGGCTTTCTCAGAAGGGCAGATTTAAACTGTTCCCTGAAGTCCAGGAGAGAAGTGACCTGGTGTTGACTGGTAAAGAGCAGACAGGATGCTGAGAGATCTGAGTAGGTTGGAACAGAGCTTTTGGGCGTGGGAGTTGTGCAGTCCTTATTGGTCCTGATACTAAAAATGAGATCAGTGTTACAGTGGGGAGCAAAACTGGCCTCATACCCTAGTGTTTGCTCTTCATAGACGCTGGAATGGCAGGAGGTGGACATGGCAAATGTTATGAATGCTTAGTCCTTTAGTGACTTTCAGTACCTTAAGTAAATGTTAATGTGAAATTAACATTAAGCCTCCAAGGGGACTTATTTATGCTCCTGAAATAGCTCTCCAGGTTAATCAGTAATAGGCGGGGCAGGGCACTCATTCCTCCCTCTCTGCTGTCAAAAGACCCCTCAAGGACCCAGGTGACCCTGCCGAAAGGCAGAAGCAGAAACTAAAATGAAACAGCTGGAGAATACACCCAAGTAATGCAAAGGAGAGAAGCCCCTCTGGTTCTCTCTTGTTGGTTTCTTAACCAGGATATGGAGGTGAAGGGTTGGAGAGCGGGGAAGTATTTTTCTGTTGGAGTATGGGAGTGGGGAAGGACACACTGCAGAACAAAGCTCTGGTCGGCCAGGAGATACAGGGGTAAGGACTGTGCGTGGAAGAGGGGCTTGGGTGAAGGAGGTTGGGGAACTGCTTCCTGTTCACCAGTCCAGGCCACCAGAGCTTGAAGGGTGCCTGCCAGGCCCAAAGGGAGGCATGGACCCAGTGTGTCCTGCATGTGCATGCCTCCTTTCCAGAGGCTAAACAAGGGCCTGAGAGTCCTGTTCAAACCTGAGCTCTATCACTCAGTAGCTCTGTGACCTTGGGCAAGTCACTTAACCTTATGTGCCTCAGTTTCTCTGCCTATAAAATGGGGATATAGTAGTACCTACCGTATAGGGCTGTTGTGAATCAAGTGAGCTAATATTAATACTTTTAACGTGCTTGGAACTTGTCTAACACTGTTAAGCACTTAATACTCATTCACTATTGTTAATATCCTCACGGCGGAGTATGGGATAGTCTATACTTGGTAGCTGGGGTTGTTTTCAAGGGTTTACAAGTCTAGACCTGGATCAGGCAGTTATTCACACAGAGGTGCCCTCCCCAACAGGTGGTGTTCCAAAAGGTGATTAAGTTTGCAGGGTGCCTCAGGCCTTTTAAAACTAAGCTTTCCTCAAAATAGAACAGTTTCAATGTCAGGAACTCCACAGCAGTGTCTGAAGCAGGTATTTCCTTTCCACCAGACACCTGACCACTCAGTGTGATTTGGAAAGATTAGAACCAGCCTTAGTACTGAGTGCCCATCATTGATGACAAAGGTTTGCTCATTCGTGCTTGCCACATTCCAGGTGTTCCGTGGCCCGTGGGGCTAGCGGCTACCTTGTTGGACTGCGCAGAGAGAGAACAAGTCTGCTGTTGCAAACTCTCTCCAGGATCGTGCTGTCTGTACTCCCTGGGTGCCCGCTGGGTGCAGAGAATAAGACTGTGTAGGCCTAGGAAGTGACGTATGTGGCGATGTTAACACCAGTTTTGAGCACAAAAGAAGCATTTTGTCTTAGTGGATTAAAGCACATAGAAATGAAAGGGAGCCTTGAAGGCAGTGCAGACACATGTTGCATACCTGTTAGAGGCTGTGTGTTTCATGGATTCAAGGGCAGGGGGCAGGTGTGGGTCTTGAGTTGGCCGGGCTAGGCGTGGTCGAAGAGACGGCATCTGAACAGTCTTCACAGGCATGGTCGGATGTTTCCAGGCTGGGCCTTTCTCCTGAGCTCTAGCCTCACGTATCTGATTGCCCACCTGACATCTCTTTTGGGTATCCCAAAGATACCTCAAACTCAGTAGGCCCCAAGGCAGTCTCAGTATGTCTCCTCTCACACGTCCGCGTTCCCACCCACCCAGTCTGAGAAAAGAGAGAAGGATGTCCCAGAAGCCCAGACAACTGCTAACAGAGCTGGGCTTAGACATTCAGGAAGAAGAGCCTGGCGGCTTCTGTTTGCTCCGTGGCATCAGAGGCAGGCTCGTGTGCCGGGATTGATGAGGGTGGAAGTGAGTCAGGAGTGCGAGGACGGAAAGACCTGAGATTGCTGCCGTGGGAAATGGAACCAGGAGCTGAGAAGGGAAAAGCAAAAAAGATCCGCGGAGACTCTGAAAGCTCAGAGGAGGCGATGAGCCGCCAATCTGTCGCGAGACTGCTCGGCGTACCGTGGGTTTTTGCAGTGTGGGCCAACAAGACAGAGGCGAGGAGACGTGTTTGTGGCGGGGACATGGTGGGGCCGCTGCGTGGGGATGAGAATGGGCCGGAGCGTGGACGTTCTAGGGAGGGGCAGGAGAGCCAAGTCAGGGCACGGAGAGGCAGGCTGGGAGTGGCTCACTGCGTGGGGTGCAGGCCTCTGGGGTGCCCAGGAAAGCAAGCAGGACTGAAGAGCAATGGGAACGCAGGATGGGGCCCTGGAGGCCGTAGTAAGAAGTCTGGGCTTTTTCCAAAGGGCACGAGATGGGAACCTGTCGAAAGGTTTTGAAGTATGTGAGTGACCAGCACAGGTTTGTTTCTGAGATTGCCAAGTGTGGAAGTGGGTTGAAGTCAGAGTGGCTAGGACAAGGACGCTAAAGGAGAAGCCCCTGGGCCAGGCTGCAGCGGGAGGATGGAGAGAGGCTGCAGGTTTCAGGGACAGTACGGCGGCAGGAGACTGCACCCCTGGGTGCTGAAGTGGCAGTAGGTGGAGTGCCACAGAATGGGCCCGGGTCAGGGGAGTCACGTACAGGTCGCAGAGGGGTCTAGCTGCTTTCCCACTGCGGTCTTGCACTGTGCTTCTTACATTTCCCAGGGAACTGCCCTTGGAGAGCTTTCGGGGTCTCTCTCAGCACACATCTGCGTGAACATAACATGCCACTTACATTTGTAAGGCTGACTCTCTGGATGAAGAACTCCTGTTCTTGTTAGGCTGCATTAAGTATTCTCTAGAATGACCAGTGGGTCGCCCGCAGACCCGAGAACCAGTGATAGACCTCTAGAGCGCACAGGGGAAGGCCCTAAGTCACTCTCTCTGTCCGCTTACGGTTGTGATGATGCAGCACGTTATTATCAGAGGCTGAATCACACTGTTTCGGGGACCAGAGTTGTTTGTGGTCAGAGGCAGGGTAATTTTTTGCAAAGTAGCTATGATAGTATCTTCCCAAAAGATCTAGAAAACACACCTAATTAAAAAACTGTGGATAGAATGGCAAATATGCAAAACTATAATCTGAATGAATCTCATCATGGGAAATTTGTTTTGTGGTAATTAAAGGCACTTTAGGGTTTTAATTTCATATGCATTAATGATGAAATTATTCACCGTTGGTCTTCTGTTTTCTCGGAGACTCAGTTGAAGATGTTTATTAAACATCTGGGATCTGGCAGTCCATGGGCTAATGGGTACTGAATGGCAGTGATTCCCACACTCAGCTGCATATAAGAATTACTCCAGGATAAAAAAAAAATTCCTGGTTCCTAAGCCTTGGAAATTCTCATCAAGGTGAGGCTAAGGGATTTATTTTTTTTTAAGTTCCCCAGGTAATAGTGTTGCATAGGCAGTTGGGAGATACTGATTGGAGTAGAACTGAGCAGTATAACTGTGGGTTATGGTGTATTTGGCGTAGCAGTCCTACCACATCATTCTTCCTGAAAAATCCACATAATAGGAGAATTCATGGTTGAATTGCTTAAAACCTTGTGAGGAAAACTGGGCTGGAGATAGGGTCTTGCTGTCTCCCAGGCTGGAGTGCAGTGGTGTCTTCATAGCTCACTGTAACCTCGAACTCCTGGGCTCAAGCGATTCTCCTGCCTCAGCCTCCTGAGGGGCTGGAACTACAGGCATGCGCCACCATGCCTGGCTAACATTTCTAATTGTTTTTAGAGATGGGGTCTCACTATGTTGCCCAGGCTGGTCTGGAACTCCTGGGCTCAAGTGATCCTCCCACTGTGTCCTCCCAAAGTGCTGGGGATTACAGGCATGAGCCACTGCACCTGGCTGATACATTCAAAAATCAATCTATAATATGATGTGTATCTTTTTAAAGTTCAATACAATAAAACAATAAATGTATGAAATATGAAATAAGGATTGTATCAATTATAAAATGGATATGATACAATTGATTTCCATTGCTTACTAACTTTCCTAAATTTAACAAAACTTTTATTTATTTATTTAGTTAGTTTTTGGAGTCTCGCTCTGTTGCCCAGGCTAGAGTGTTGTGGTGTCATCATAGCTCACAGCAACCTCCAGCTCCTGAGCTCAAGTGATGCTCTTGCCTCAGCCTCCCAAGTAGCTGGGACTATAGATGTGCACCAGCATGCCCGGCTAATTTTTTCTGTTTTTAGTGGAGACGGGGTCTCACTCTTGCTCAGGCTGGTCTCAAACTCCTCACCTCAAGCGATCCTCCCACCTTGGCCTCCCAGAGTACTAAGATTACAGGTATGTGCCACTGCACCTGACCTAACAAAACTTTTAAAACTCAGTTTTGTATTGGTGCAGATGATATGTACACTCAAAAGCATGCTTTTTTCTGTCTGCACTCCATCCACATGTTAAATGTCTTTCTGATTTCTTGATTGACAGGTGTTGACTTCTTCCTCCAGGGTGCCACCGAAGTTTGTAGAGTGAATCCAACACTGCAGGCAGAGAAGGATTAAGCATGGCCACATAGGAAGGTCTCAGCCCCCCTCCCTAATGTACAGGGTCATATTATCTTAGCTCTGAACATGAACCAAGCACATGCCATGATGTTTCTTTTATACGTTTTTTTTCTACTTCCTGGCAGTCAGTGCATTTCTTAGGGTTTTCTTCTCCTTGTTTTCCTACATCCTTCTCTCCTGCTTTCCACTGCCCACAGCACCTTCTCCCACCACTGGCTGTACCCGTGCTCACGCACGTCTGCACGCACACCCTTGGGAGCTAGTACAGCCTGGTGTGATGCTTTTATACTCTTTTGACCACAGTACCTGTATGATACAGTATGATATGAAATTGAAACAAAGATTTCATAAAACAATGCTCACTTTATTTGGGGTTCTCCCTCATATTTTCTAGTCTGTATTGTAGTTCATTAAAATTAAATTAGAAGTGCTGATCTTAATCCAGTAATGCTGATCTGAATCCAATTAACTGATTCCAGGACCCTCTAATGGGTTGTTATCAAAGGTTTGAAAATCACTGCTTGAGAGGTTACTGGCATGCTCTTTGGAGTCAGGAAGATCTAGATTTGAAGTTTAGTCTTACCACTTAATAGTTGTGGAGCTTGGTAAGCAGCTTCATTTCCTCTTCTGTAAAATGGAGGTAAGACACTCTACCTGTGTAGCTTTTTGGAAGATTAAATGAAATAATGCGTGAGAAGCTCTTGCTTTGCATTTGGCTCCCAGTAAGCCCTGGAATGATGGGAATGATGGAGATGATGATGATGGTGGTGGTGGTTTTCAATTTCTAACTCCAGCTTTCTGTCAATTGCTATAATTTTGTGTGGAAATTCTTATTTTTGCTGAAAAAGCACACAAAAGTTAGTGTGAGGAACTTGTGAGAGGAACTTGCATTTGGGGAAGGACTCTTACGCACCCAGGAAAAATGACTGCTAAAAATAGCTATTGTGTTCCTGTAAGTGGGTTGTCGCTTGTGTTTTTTCCGTGCATTCCCACAGCCACCATGCTGAACGAGAGTGCTTGCACGGCTCGCGATACTGAAACGTGGCTTTGCTCAGGGCTCGCGCTCCAAAGTCTTCGGCATCCCATGTAAACAAGTCCAGACTCTAGCTGGGCCTTTGAGACTCTCCAGGAAAACACGAGTTCAAATCCTGGCTTCCCATCTAGAGGCTTGGGTGACCTGGACAGTTTCTTTTCCTTTCTTTCTTGTTTATTAATGTTATTTTGGGGAGGGGGTCACCTTTTTGGCTGTGCATTTCTTCATCTCTCCAGTGTGGCTAATGGTGTTCGCTGGTTAGGCCGCTGTGAGAATTAGACGACTGTGTGAAGCACCCAGAGCTTGCCCCTCATGTGTCGGCTGCCCACACCTGCAGGCACATCTTCCTCAGTCCTGCTTTGCCTGGTGACACCAACCTTTTAGCTCCCCCGGGCCTGGCGGCTTCCCTCTCCCTGCCTAGGTGACGCCTCCCATCCATTAGGCTCTTCGTGTACCATAAAGCTTTCCCTTGCAAACCCATTTAATGATGATTTATATGTTCCGTATGAGCTAGTTAATTCAGTTGGCAATTAATCATAGACTACCTTCTGATCTTTATTGCCTAGTCTTTCATTATTATAATTATAGTATTATTAGTTAGCTTTATATGATTTATGTCTCATGTCCTTAGTTCACTTATTAATTCCTTGAGGGCAGTGATCCTGTCTTACACATCTGTGAATCCTCCACAGCACTTAGCATAGTTCCTTCTAATAATATGTGTGTTTTTTAATTTTAATTTTTGTAGAAATTGGGTCTCGCTGTGTTGTCCAGGCTGGTCTCCAACTCCTGGCCTCAAGTGATCCTCCCGCCTTGGCCTCTCAAAGTGCTGGGATTATAGGTATGAGCCACTGCACCTGGCCAATAATATGTGTTTAATAAATATTTGTTGATGCACTGGGTGACTGGGTCCAGAGACAACACATGCCACGGGACGAGAGTGTCCAGTGGTTAGCGCTGTGAGAGAAGGCTTGGTGGATGAAAGCAGATTTGAGCTAGCTTCTGTCGGGAGGGTAGAATTTCTGTGGGTTGGTAAGAGGGAAGGACACATGGCTATGCAGGGGGGGCTAGTAGGTGACAAGAGTCCCCAGAGGCACTTCAAAGAAATAAGGCAGCTGCAAAAGAAATGGGGCAGAGCACTGCTGGGGTCGGCTTCAGAGACAGCCACACGCAAGCCCTTTTCTTAGTCACTTAGTGCCCGGTCCTTTGCCTTCTATCTTGCCAAGCTGTGTGACCCAGCTCCCATCTGCTCTGAGCTGGTGAACTGTGGCTCGACAGGTGGAAAATTCTCTAAGTTTTTCTCTGAGTGAAAAATGCCTTTATTTCATCTTTTTCCTTGAAGTCAGTATCTTCTGGATGTAAAATTTTAAAATGGCAGTTATTTTCTTTAGTATATTAAAGACGTCTTTCCATTGTCTTCTGTCTTCCATTGTTTCTGTTGAGTAGTCACTGTAAGGCTTATGGGTTTTGTGGGGTTTTTTTGTTGTTGTTTGGTTTTTTAAATAAAGGTGATGAGTCTGGTTTCTCTCCCTGCCCCTCCTCCCCGAGGCTGTTTTGTGATTTTTCTCCATGTTTGTGGTGCTCAGCAACTGTACTACAGTGCGCCTATGTGCGGTTTTATTTGTGTTTGTCCACTTGGGGTTTGTAGTGATTTTTCAATCTGTGCTTGGAAAATTATTGGTCATTGTCTCTTCAAATACTGCTTCTGCCTCATTCTTTCTCTTGTCTTTGTGGAACTCCAAATTATCCATATTTTAGATCTTTTCAGGTCTTTTAGTTCCTTTTTACATTTTTCCACCCTTTTATCTCTCAGTGCTTCATTCTGTGAATGTCTTTTGGCTTCACTTATTTTTTTTAGTGGTGTCTAATTTATTGTTAAACCCATCCATTGAACTCTTAATTTTAATGATTTATTCTTCACTTCTAAAATTTGTTCTTCTGAAATTTAAAGAGAGATACTTTCTCCTGGGGAAAAAGTGCTGAGGGAGTTCATTACAACTAGACCTGCCTTACAAGAAATACTAAAATGATAATAATAAAAATGTTAACATATATACAATAAAAAATAAAATAAAATTTGTTTTATAATTTTTAGGGTTTTTTCCCTAATTTTAGTAGAGACGGGATCTCACTCTTGCTCAGGCTGGTCTCGAACTCCTGACTTCAAGCGATCCTTCCACCTTGGCCTCCCAGGGTGCTAGGGTTACAGGCGTGAGACACTGTGCCCGGCCTGATTTTCAGTTTTCTGACAACACTTTCCATATTGTCTTTTATTTCCTTTAATATGTTAGGCATAGATGTTTTCAGGACTGCGTCTGAAAACATTTGGTATCTGTATATCCATTGTATCTGGGAGAGACCTGTGTCTGTATCCCTATGGGTCTGTTTCTATGGCCCATTATTTCCCCTGGTTTTCTATAATATTTTGTGGCCTTTTGTCTTCACATTCCTAGCTGTATTGATTGAATGCTGGTGAGTGTATATGAAAAACTGCAGAGATAATATGAACCCTAGGATAATGTTATTTTCCTCAAAATACTATTTATATTTATTTCTGGAAGTTCCAGGTCATTTCAGTTTGATCAGGGATTAAGAAGATTCAAAGCTGAGCTTCAGCTATTGATATTAGTCTATTTTCATTTAGTTATATTACTCAAAAAGCTTGGGGAGGGGTGTTTGGAGAACCCTGTTTTCCCAGCTGTGTCCTGATCTTTACTTTTGGTCCCCCTTGTCACCTGAACATGTCAAAAACTCTGCTCAGCTTCTAAGTCCCACAGCCTCATCTTCAGGGACCAGCAGATGCCCCTGAGCTAGAAGAGCAGTCCCAAGTGTCAGGCTTCCCTTCCTGGGTTTCTTTTTCTCCCAGATCTTGCCCTCCTAAGTTTTTGCTACCTTGTTAGCTCTCTGATGCTTTTAAATAGATATGCAAAAATATATTTTGTCCACGTTTCTTAGTTACTCACCATGGGAGTTAGGTCTGAATTACCTATTGTGCCATTACTAGAAACACCACCTGCCTCTCAGACAAGGAGTTTATTATCTGAAATCCAGCAGGGACATTTAGAAGTCTCTAGAACAGAGAATTAACATGATGGGATATTTTAGGAAGATGAATATGTCAGTGGTGTATAAGATAGAAGGGTTGAGAAAGTCTCAGCATGTAGAACAGTTAGGAGGTCCTCATAGCCTAATGCTTTCTAAACCCTAAAGTAAGATGAAAGCAGAGGGTAGTGTAGCGTTTATGAACTGGGTTTTTCATGTCAGACATGCCTGCATGAGGGTCTTGGCTCCCCACCTACTAGCAGGTTGCCTTTCAGCAGTTCCCTAGCCTGTCCTCTCATCTGCAGTAAAGGATAATAAAGTCCCTACCTCCTGGGGTTGTGAGAGTTAAGTAACAAGATCATAGAAAATCTTGGGGTTTTAAAAAAATTATTATTATTTTTTATTTTAAGAGACAGGGTCTTTGTTGCCCAGGCTAGAGTGCAGTGGGTTCATGAGCCTGATCATAGCACACCACAGCCTTGAACTGCTGGGCTCAAGTGGTCCTCCTGCCTCTGCCTCCTGAATAGCTGGGACTACAGGTGCGTGCCACTGCACACAGCAAGAAAATCCTAGTTTTAATTCCTGGCTCATAGTAAGTGCTCAGTAAATAGTAGCCATTGCTGGTACTATTCCAAGAACCAAACTTCAGTTATTTAGGTGAAAATTCAGCCTCACTGTTAATGGCACTAATCAGGGCCATAGCATTCTCAATTTTATGGGGGATCATTCATGTCATATGACTCAATGACTCACAATGAGTAGTTTGCATGCCTTTGTGCAACAGCCCTGGCACCAGTGGTATTCTAAATACCCACCATGTGCTGAACTGGTTTATAGCCAGATGCCATGATTGTGAAGCTGGTCCCAACCCCACGTCTCAAAGGTGTAATGAAAGGCGACTTCACAGAGTGCCTTTGCCAGTCTCCTGGTAGGTGCTTCAGCTCTTTTACTGCCTTTGAAGTAGAGGTTGTTCATATTTTAAGTTTATAGAACCATAAAATCTTACCACTTTACTTATAAAAACAACCCAGTGTACAAGAATAGAAGCTTACAAAAAGATAAATCAAATTATGAGCCTTCATGTTACAAAAGGATTCATATGATCACAACCTCAGAAATCATGTTTTTGAAATGTCTCATGTTTCTGGATGATCAAAGCGTGGATCAGAAAGATGGAATGACTACCCCAAGGACACACACCAGCAATGGCAGAGTCAGGACTGGGACACAAATGTCCTGATTTCTGTGAATTTCGGTTCTCTTAGGCAAAAATAGCACCTGTGTGTCCCCTCCACTCAGTGACCTGCCTTCTCCAATTCTGTTCGAGTTTCACGTGGCCTGGGTGTTAGTGCCTGGGGGAGACTTGCCTTTCAGGAAGAAGACCAGTGTGTCACCTTGCATTTCAATATCAGAAGCTAGAAAGCATATACCAAGTAAGCATTTTTTCTTTTCAGTACTTAGTCATCTGACCCTCTCTGCCTGTCATCCCAGTCTTTTAGTCTCTGGAAATATAATCTGCTTTTGGTGCCCAACTAAATGACCAGTTCCTGGTGCTAGGCTCAATGTAGAATTCCTCCTTTGCTTTTTTTCACAGAAGTCATGATGTGTGCTCACCCTCTGATAGTCCTGAGAGATCTGTGTCAGACGGCAAACTTTCTGTTCTGTGTCGTGTGGCAAGACCGCTGGTAATCATTAACCTGTTCATGGGGAGATGGGGCCAGGGTGTAAAGTTGAGTAAAACAGAGGGAAGGCCTTCACGTAAGTGGGTTAGCTTGTCGTTATGTATCACAGGGGGATGTCCTAGCTATTTACAAAAACAAACATAAACCTGAAATAAACAAAGCCCTTTGTAAGAGTTTTCCCTACTCTGATAAGATACGTGCTCTATTTGTGTTTACTAAAAATCTACTTATAATTAACACCACTCACAATATAAGATTATGAGAATTTTTTTGTATGTTTGAGGTTTGTCTGAGCTGCATCCTGGCTGGACAGGCATGGTTTGTAAACAAGGGATGGCCCAGCAGGTAGATGATGCCGTCAAACCTGACGCTTAGACGAAAGGCCAGAATGACCAGGCAATTCATGATTAACAGTTAAAGGGAGTCTGGAGTCTTACTTCTCAGAGTGTAGGCTGTAGGAGTTTGTTAGAAAGGTGGATTCCCAGGGGTCACCTAGCACCACTGCATTGAGATTCATATTGCGTTAAAGTTGGTGAAACACTGGTTTAGATTTCATAACCAGCTCTTACCTTTACTATTGACAAATATCATCCATTTGCTTAAATCCTTCAGTTTTCTCTTCAGTCTTAGGATGTTGACCAGAGTCCTAGGCGTGGTTCTCCATGTCTCTCATGTCCTCCCTGTTGCTGACTGCCTGCCAATGGCAGGTCATCCTGCCACAGGGCCTTTGCAGTGGCTCCCTTCTCTATTAGTTCCCTAGGGCTGCCCTAACAAGGAACCACAAACTGTGTGGCTTCAAACAACAGAAATTTATTCTGTCTTCGTTCTGAGGCCATACGTCTAAAATCAAGGTGTCGGCAGGACCATGCTCCCTCCGAAGGCTCTATGGGAGGACCCTTCCTTGCCTCTACCAGCTTCTGAAATGCTGGGCATTCCTTGGTTGGTGGTAGCATCATGCCAGTCTTTGCCTCTGTCTTCACATGGCCGTCTTCCCTCCGCGTGTGTCTGTGTCCACATTTCCCCCTTCTTGTGGGGACATCGAGCCTCTGCTCACATCATTTTCCCCAACTGATCAATATATAACCTTGCTTTATGTGTTTTGTTTAAAGACACCGTATTTCCTATCTATAATGATTGATTAGCATTGAACTCAATGCTGTAGCACTGTAACTCATGCCTGAGCGAAGTTTACCTAACGCATGTATTTTCTCCATAAGCGTCCCTGCCCTTAGGGACGCTGACAGCACTTGGGCACAATGCTTGAGGGGCATTTTAAACAGCAGAATCACCAACAGAAAGCACAAAATTGTGGAAAACGTCACACTAAACAGGCTGTGGACAGGACATACATGTTTGTAGTAGCTGAGTTAAAACAAGAAGGTGGTGTTGCCTTGTTCCACCTCAGCTGGGGGCGTGTGTGTGGCAGATATGTCGAGTCCTGTGCATTTCTGCAACTGACTGCGAAAGCATCGCCATATTGACTTGGGGGTGACAAATATATTTCGGTGAGTAGGCAAATGTACAAACACAGAGTCTATCAATAATGCCGACTGACTGGATCTCCCCGTGCAGGCTTTAGCTTTTGGAAGTATTTCAGGTGACCATTTTTTCCCCAAACGAGTTATTGGCACAGAAATATGGGAGGCAATACCACGTTATGATGATCACGGCTGGAAGCAGGGCCACTTCCACAGGCCTCTCGTTCCCCTGTGGCTAGGCTTGAGCACCACAGGGCGCCGGGGAGCCGCGCGCAGGGGTTCTGTATGTCGCGTTGTCAGAAGAACCGGCGCCTGTTGCTCGCTACCCGCGACCCTTGTAGCCACCCCTATTTCTGCTCCTCCCTCTGTTTCATGTCCTGTTCTGGGCTGAGCTGTGCCCAGACACATTCTGTGTCTTGAGATCTTCAGAGGGAGGCTGTGACTGGGCTGGTGGTCAACACCCCGGCGGGCAGACCCTCCCAGGGTCACCAGTGTGGTCTGTGTGCAGCTTTCCCCAGGACTCCCCCGTAACTCCTCATTGTCTTGCACCCAGGGCTCTTCATGGGGTCTGGAACTCCCTTCTTTCCTGTGTCCTCCTGGATGGCAGGGAATGTCTTTATCTTTTCCAGTTCTGGAACACCATTCTCAATACACGATCTTTGAGTGGATGGACCAACAAATGAATGCATGGGACAGCTTGAGACCTGCTGAGAGCAGCTGTATTTGAGGCTCCTCATGGCTTTTCCATTGTCCCTGTGGAAATCTCCAGGGTTTCTGTTTCTGTCTCAAAGAATGGTGGCCAGAGCCTCCAGATGAGTGGGTGTGGCCGACCTCCTATGGCAGCCCCGCCAAGGTGATCCTCAGAACTGGCCTGGGCCTTGTCTGGAACGTTTCCTGTGTGGAAGGCAGCATTTGGGCTTTGTAGGATTATGAAAAGACCCATTAGAAGTTAAGTTCCTACTCTCAAAGAATTTAGGATTTGGTTAGGAAGAGAGAGTGTACGCAGCCGAAAAGTGTATAGGTAAGGCAAGGGATACGGTGAAAGACTAAACAGCAGCCCTAAAGCAGGGTTGGATTTTCAGATGAGCAGTATAAGGTCAGCGGTATGGTAGGAGTTGGAGGAGGAGGGATTACTTCAGGCCAGAGTGGTCTGGGAAGGCCTTGGGGAGAAGGAAGGTGGAGGCTGGGTCTTGGCAGGTGGGGGAGGATTGGCAAGGCCGGAGAGTGAGGAGAGAGGGCACGATGTGAACAGGGGGCGGGGGGTGTCTGCAACACCAAGGGGGCCAGAACTGTGGGAGCAATGCAAGGAAAAGACGGTGGCTCCTGCGGGGTTGGAGTCATGATACTGAGCCTTTGCACCAGCTGAGGCAGGGCAGAGAGAGAGAGGGAGTCCTTGGCAAGCTGGAAGAGAGAGGTATTGAGACGGTGATCATCTCAGCCCACATTCCTCTGAATAGAATTTTCAGAGCTCTTTTTGAAGGAAATGAGTTAAGGAGAGACAGGTTAGGGTTGAAAGAGGATTATAATGTCACACTGTCCATGAAGTCCTATAGAATGGAGGCTGGAATCAGCATGGCCTTTGCTTTCAGATCCCAGATTCAATGCGAATTTTGGCATACACAGGGTGAGAATGAGTGGTAGACAGTTTGGAAGATACTTAATGTTAGTGATTCCCCTCTGGGTATGTTTTGGTGGGCAAAAGAAAGGCTGTCTTAGAAAGGAACCCAGAAGGAGGGAAGGAGGCATGGTGTGGGCCAGTGGAGGATGGGTGGTCAGACCGTGAAATGCTTTTCAAAGGGAAAGTGAGTTAAAGGAAAAAGGGGTGATGTCAGGTCACAGGGGAGAGTGGTTTTGAGGAAAGGTGCTGGAGGGAGGGCGTGACTGCCTTAGGGCAAAAGCAGAGGTGAAGCCCGAGCAAGATGCTGGTGTGCTCTGGAAGTGGACAGACTAAGTCAGGAGGAAACGGCTCCTCAGCAAAAGACTCCGGGGGGCCACACTCATTCCTTTAGAGCTTTAAGTGCCAGTACTGGGGGTTCAAAGCATTTATATAACCCAGATACCCAAAAGGAATGAATGGGTTAGCATAACTCTTTCCCACATAGCTGCTTTGCCTGCCCACCCATGGCTCTTGGAAGGCTAGTGCCCAAAGACATTGTGACATGCTGGTCCTCTGAATGCCTGATACCTGGTGGTTTCTGCTGTAAACACAGCCAGGGGAGGAGTGGGGAAAGCCTAGCTTTAGGTAAAGTCACTGGGAGGTGTCCAGGCCCTCCAGCTACCTAGGTTTCTGCCAGGGGCCTCCTGTGTCCATAGGACTCTGCCAGTGAAGAGCCAGCTTAGAGAATGGGCCATCCTGTCCCCACACCCCTGAGACAGCTCCTTGGACGAGTGGGAGGGGTGAGCAGGGGCAGGGGGCTCTAGGGCTCCACCCCTAAGGACCCTCCCCTAGCCCCTGCCCCGAGGATGGGGAAAATAGGAAAGGATCAGATGTCTGGGTGCAGACACGCAACAGTCAGTAGCAGAAGTGCCTAACGTTGTGTTTCTCTTCTGCAGCAGGGTACCATGCCGGTGGAAAGGATGCGCATGCGCCCATGGCTGGAGGAACAGATCAACTCCAATACGATACCAGGGCTAAAGTGGCTGAACAAGGTGCGTGCGTCGGGGTGTGTGTGTGTGTGTGTGTGTGTGTGTGTGTGTGTGTGTGTGTGTGTGTGTGTGGCTTGCCAGTGTCAGTTCACCTTTGGCATTTTGGTGACTCTGTATGGGAAGCTCCTTCTGTGTTTTTCTTTAATGCTCCTGACCCTCTTCCTTCGCCTGATCACTCCTTTCTTGCCTCCCCTGCTTTCTAGAATTAGAGGACATGGAAACTGCAGAGTTTTATATTGGGCATGGAGGATGGAGGAGTATATTGCTTTTCTTTTCAATGTTTTTTATTTAAAGAAAACTTTTGTTTTTCTCTTTTTTAAAAAAAGTCTTCTTTTTACCTTCGTATACCCACCCATCCTAAAAATGAGTTTATCATTGTATTCAGCCCATCACACACATGTGCATAAATACTCCCTTATTTTGTTAAGCTCAAAACTCTCAATTTAATTGGTCCTAGCTGTTAGGGGTGAATCAGAAAGGTAATATCTGTAAAATAAAATAAATAAAAAACTTGTAGAAATATATAATCTAGAAACCCAACTAAATAGAATGCATCATGCCTTCTTTTAGGAGGCCCAAGGGAGAAATCTCTTGCCTCCTACCAGGAACAATTACATTTCTTCTGAGCAAATGTCTTTTTTCTCTTCTCCACCCCCCTCCTCTTCTCTTTTTTAATCTTAAGGACACAATGAATAATTTAGCTGGCCAGGCTTTGTGTCAGGTGCGAGAGCTCAGAGCCAGATTGCAGATCGAGCCTGCTTCTGAGAAGTGAATAGGGATTGCAGTGTACTGTTTTAATTTTACTAATTTCACTCCTGACTTTATTTTATCTTTTTAGACATCTCTCAAATCTTACTTCTTTTTGTTCTTTTCCCCTCATCCACTTATTTTTAATTGACTGTGACTGTTTTGAATGTATCTATTTAAGTAAGTCCTTTCTGAAACAAGGTGGGCCATGAAACAAATAGAAATAATTTAAACTATATGTCTACTTCATGTGACTTGTCACACATTTAAGGTCTTATGGCAAACAATGTATTTTTGTATGCTTGGGGTATCTGTGGTGTTTTAGATTTAGATATGTAATTAGCCTCTTCCAAAGAAACAAACAGGAAATTGGGTTGTTCCTTTGCCTGTTCCATTAGCAGGGACACCTATGGGGCTCTCAGGAAAGTAGAGTTGAAGAGACATAGGGTAATAAATAATAATAATAATGATAATGATAAGAAAAACTAACATCTAATAAGTGTTTACTCCATGCCAGGTACCCTTCTGTGCAAGTTAAACATGCATTAACTCACGTCATGAGTTACTGCTATGGAGTAGGTACGGTTGTTATTTTCCATTTATTTTACAGACAAGGAAACTGAGGCACAGAGAGGTTAAGTAGGATTCTGTTTTGAAGAACAAGATAACATTACCTGTTTTGATTTAGAGTGGGAGATTAAAGCAGGTGCTTTAATTCTGAAGAGAAGTAAGTGTCTGTGTTTGCTTTTTCTTTTTTTAAATGCATCCACTGATTTTGGCTGGCTTGATGCAGGGAGAAACATACAGTGTCGTCATGTTGCCTGTACTGCGGAGGCACTTAATTTGCTGCAGTTAGCTGTCCTCTGTAGTAGATGGAACTGTGGCCCCTAACAAGAGGTGTCCCCATCCTAACCCCCAGAACCTGGGTTGTGATTTGGAAAAAGGATTTTTGCAGATATAATTAAGGATCTCAAGATGAGATCATCCTGGGTTATCTGGCAGGGCCCTAAATCCAGTGAGAGGTGTGTTTATAAGAGACAGAAGAGAAGACACATATGGAGGAAAAGACAGAGGCAGAGACTAGAGTGACGCAGCCACAAGCCAGGGGACTCCAGGAGCCACTAACAGCTGGGAGAGGCAAAGAAGGATTCTCCCCTAGAGCCTCTGGAAGGAATGCAGCTCTGCTGACACCTTGATTTTGGATTTCTGGCCTCCAGAACTGAAATAGAATAAATTTCTGTTGTTGTAAGCTGCCCAGTTTGTGTAATCTGTCACGACAGCCCTAGGAAACTAACGCATCCTCTAAGGGTGTGTCCTTACTGGCACTCTCCTTGGGATGCCTTATCTTCCGTCTGCATTGTCTATATTTTTCTGACCAGAAGGCAAATGGATTTCTCTTTGTGCAGCTGAACACTTGGCCCCAGTCAGGTGCCCTTACCTGCTTCACTCACCTGGCTCTTGGCTTGAGAGTTCTCTTCCTGAGGCAGAGAGAGGAAAAGGAGAGTCCTCTGCCATCTCGCCAGGCTTCTCTGCTAGAGCTGGGCATGAGCCAGGCTGATGAAGGAGAGTGTGCCCGTGCCTGCTGGCCCACGCCGCCTCTCAGCACGCCACTGGCACAGAGGCCACGGGCTGCACTATGGCGTCGGGGCCCTGTCAAGCAGGCGTCCCACCGGGGCCTAGCCAGAGTGGGCATATGGCCCTGCTTGTGCACATGGGCATGCCATCACTGTCACTGCAGGCCTTGGCTGGAGTCAGGACTTTTTCTCTCCATACCTGCAATCCCACAGGGCAGCTTTTTATAGGTTTCCGCTAACTTAGCTTCGTTGGCATTCATCTGTCCACATAAATACTGAGCTGAGAGCCTACTGTTGTTTCCTCCCCATTCACAAGCATTCTGCCTGGGAATCCCTGTCTATTTTGAGTGGTTTGAGGTCATTCCACAATTTCTTCTCCCTCTGAAGACTGTTGTAACCCTCAGGAATGACACTGTCCATGGCTTTGTGGCTCACTTATGCCCCAGGTGTTTGCGTTGATGGTGGAGTGCGCCAGTCCCCACGCACAGGTGCTGTGGCTGTCTTTATCATCGCTGGTGCTCAGCGCCAGGTGTACTGCCTGGTGGTAGGAGGCGCTCCTCCTTAAGGATCGTTCTGGGAATATAGGAACGAGCGTTGTATACTTGAAGAGGAGCACAATATTGGTGACCGCATTTTGTTCTGTTAAAATAATCAGGCCTATGAGCACCAGATTGGCACGTGTCTCAAACGGAGAATCCATCTAATCCAGTACATCTTAGTAAGAAGCAAAGAGGTGGTTAATCAATGTCTTAAATTTGTTTCCATCTCCTGTTGTCTTAGTTCCTTTCCTGTTGCTTATAACTGAATACCTGAAACTGGGTAATTTATAAAGGAAAGGAATTTATTTCTTACAGTTACGGAGGCTAAGTAGAAGTTCAAGTTCAGGGCATCACATGCCAAGGGGGCTGAGTGTTCTAGCTCAGGTCTCTCTCCCTGTTTTTAGAAAGCCACCAGCCCTACTCCCGTGACAGCCCATTAATTCATTAACCTATTAATCCATTAATCCCTAGCAGAGACCTCATGACCCAGTCACCTCTTAAACACCACACGTCTCAGGACTGCCCCATTGGTGATTACATTTCAACATGAGTTTTCGAGGGGGCGAATATTCAGACCACAGCATCTACTTTGCATCAGTTTGGTGCAGGTAGTAATGGAACGGGTCCTTTGATTCCTCTGAAGGAACAGTGAGGAGGTTTGGCAAAGCAGTGTTGTGACCAGCTCATGAGTGTGGCCTTGGCTGGGGCCATTTGCTCTTTATTGTGGGTATTTGCAAATGCACATGGTGTGTTTGAATAGCTTCATGACTAGAAAAAATAGGAGAGCACATTCCCACACGTCCACAACTAGATTTATTAACATTTTATTTTATCTTTGCATGCGTGTGCGGTATTTTAAAGCAACTCCCAAACAGTGTACATTTATAAGACTTAAGGACATTTCCTTACATATCCACAGTACCGTTATCAATTGGACAAAATTAGTAATAATTTTTGGATATCATCACTACCTCGTTCGTATTCACAGTGTCTTGAGTATTCTCCAAATATCTTTTTACATTTGATTTGTTAAAATCAGAACCCAAGGAAGGTCCACAAGTTGTGTTTGATGTTTATGACTCTAAGTCTCTCCTGACCATGAACAGTAACTCCTCTTTTTTCCTTCTTGCCACCTACTTGTTGAGGAGAGTAGGTCAGTTCTGGATTTGTGCAAGTGCTTGCTCGTGGTTCCCCAGGCCATTTCTAAGGAGGCAGCCACGTCCGGGTTCACGATTTCTCTCGTAGCTCGGTGGGATTCCTGCCCTGGCTGTTGATGTTCCTGTTTCCTGCTGGAGGTCCACCTGGACCCAGGCACCAAGGCTCAGGCGTCATCAGGTAGGGCCAGACCTTTCCCATTTTCTCCCCTTTGAAAGCAGGCTTGTGTCTGTGTAAACATCAGACTATCACTGACCGGGGTAAGGAGTCTAAACAAAAATAGCGCACTATTAATAATTGGAAAATCTTATAAATGCTGGGTGTGTGTGGTATTTTAAAGCAACTTCCTGCAGAGACAGAAGGAGATAACAGAACTAGTTTCCATGAGAGGCCAAGGCCTGTTTGTTCTGCATTGCTTAAGACAATCTTAAGTGCTTTTCTGAACTCAAGCAGTGCTCCTTTCTTCTGCCTTCAGAAGGGTGGAATTCTATGCACGTGGACGTGAGTGGGTCCTGGTACACGGCGTCCTTCCATACGCAGCGTGTACGGCCACCGAGTTTGCAGGACTGGTCACTCAGGGATTCTGAACCCCCTGGCATGTTCTGATGTCACGGGGCCTACACAGACACATGGCAACACTCCGTGTCCCATAGAACACAGGGATCTGTGACCAGAATGCTGTTCACTGGTCAGAATCTCTTTCAGTTTTAAAATGAATCTCACTTTCTTTTACCTTTCAGTATGGTGTTTTTTTTTTTTTTTTAAAGATATCTGTGGTATACTTATTAGTCATTTCTTTTTTCCCCTGCCATATGAAAAACTAGTTAAAAGTTACATGTAGTTTTTTTTTAAAAAAACTTGCTGTTTTAACCATTTGAAAGTGCACAATTCAGTGAGACGAAGTGCATCGCAGTGCTGTGCAGCCATCACCCCTGTCCAGTTCCAGCACCTTTTCATCCCTCCCAAAGGAGACTCTGTACCCATTAAGCGATTGCTGCCCATTCTCCCTTAGCTCATGGCAGCCGCTAATCTGCTCTCTGTCTCTGGGATTGCCTTTTCTGGATATTTCATGCAAATGGAATCATC
This sequence comes from Lepilemur ruficaudatus, assembly GCA_963574885.1. Taxonomy (NCBI): domain Eukaryota; kingdom Metazoa; phylum Chordata; class Mammalia; order Primates; family Lepilemuridae; genus Lepilemur; species Lepilemur ruficaudatus. The sequence continues at coordinate 62,726 of CAUYRT010075199.1, forward strand.
CGATGTTTGTCCTTGTGGGTCTGGCTTCTTCCCTGTAGCGTAGTATTTTCAGAGTTCATCCATGTGGTAGCAAGTGTCAGTCTTCCGTTCCTCGTCGTGGCTGGGTAGTATTCCACGGTGTTCATACTCCGAATTGTGTTTATCTGTTCATCAGCTGTAGGACATTTGGGTTGTTTCCATCTTCTGGCTTTTGTGAGTAGTGCTGCTCTGAACATTTGCGTATTTGTTTGAATATTTGTTTGCAATTCTTCGGGTGTACATCCAGGAGTGAAATGACTGGGTCATCGGATAGTTCTGCATTTAACTTTTTGAGGAATGGCCAAACTGTTTTCCACAGTAGCTGCACTGTTTTCTGTTCCCCCAGCAGTGGATGAGAATTCCAGTTTCTCCCCATCCTCACTGCCATTTTTATTCATATATCTTTTTTTTTGGAGGAAGGTCTTTTCAGATCTTTTGCTTATTTCAAAAGGATCATAGTACATATTGCTAAATTTGATCATTGCGGTTTTGTGATTTTTGCATAGTTTCTGTGAGACTGGGCTTGTGTGTGTGTACCAGTGCGAATGCTTAAAGAGATTGACTTTATCTGTATCAACTCTGTGTCCTGTGAGAGAGATTTCACATCGTGTCACCCCAGAAAAACATACAACAGCAAATTCTTAAGGGTCTATATCTTTAAGCATAAAGCTTTAGATTCTGAGTGTGCACTTCAGGAAAAGTTCTTTTACTGAAATCAGTTTTCATTTTTCTTTGTTTTCATGTGAACATCAAAAAAATTACACAAAGTGATTTTGCTTTCTGATTTTCATCTACATTAAAAAATAAAATTTATCCCAGACCTTTTCTGATCACTGTCCTTTTGAGATTGGCTAAGCCGACACCTGCTAACTCTGCAGATGACACACAATGAACAATGAGGAGTTGATGAAAAAGTTTCTTCACTTTCAGTTCTTTATTAACTGACTTTTAAATTTATGGCATTAATAGAATTTCCCCTTTTATAGTTTTTGGGAAACTCTCCAACGTTCTGAAATATTCTTAGTTCCGGCTTTGTAGTTGGTTCTGTGGAGAGGTACCGAGTCACTTTTGGGACAGCGGGGACTGTATTTCTGTGTTTCATTACGTGAAACCGAAGTGGTGGAAACTCGCCATTGACGTTTTTCCTTCCCCAGCATGTAGTGCAGGGGTCCCCAAACCTAGCAATTATCAGAACTACTTTGAGAGAATTTTTAAAAATATAATTTCCTGGGTTTTAATCTCCATAGAATCCAAATCAACAGGTCTGTCATAGGACAGGGAATCTTCTAAACCTAAAAGCTGGGAGACGGTATGTGGGGTGATTATGTAATTGAATATGGGATCACGTGACCTCGGTTTTGAACTTAGACACTTACTGCCATACATTCCTTGGCTCAATAGTTTAATTCTCTTCCTCAGTTTCCTCAACTGTAAAATGGAAATCATAACTTATATTTAGCCCACCAGGTTGTTGCAAGAAACAAAACTGAGCCCAGGTGGATGTGCACAGTCAAATGTGCAGTGCCACAGGGCCCTTCGTAAGTGCTGGAACTGTCACAAGAGCTGGGTGAACCAGTTTCAAATGATAGTTTTACTATGAGTGTGACTTTATTTCTAAAGCATTAGTTTCTAATCGTGCATTTGCCGGGGTTGATTTAAGCAATTTTGAGTTACCTCTTGGTCTATAAGAAAGAGAGAGAGTCTGATATAAGGATTATATTGAGGGGCTTTTCTCCAGAAAATGGGCGTCATCCCATAATCTACACATCTGTGTATGCACTTCTTGCTATCTGATGCAGGGCAGTAGAGCCACAAGATTAGAAGATTAGACAGCAACCTGCTGTTCCTACTGGATACCCAAAGCAGATGGAGGTATTCAGTTCCTGTGACAATGGCCTCTGATATACCTGACTTCCCTTTAGCAGCGTAAAGGGGTATTATTTTGGAAAGTTGTTTAAGTTTTAGCTGGAGTTACTATTTACCAAATGATGGGATTAAATTATAAGAATAAGCATTAGAATTTCAGTTACCTGTAGTCCTATAAAAGAGACATGGATAATGGAACACTTTGGTATATTCCAGATCATCACCATTGCCCTTGGAATACACTCCTCCTCTGCCAGACTCGGAGAGACTCTGAATCTCATTTGGGGTCGACTGTTAAGATTTGGGACCCAGTGAAGAAGTGGGTTTGATTTACAGTAGATTTTCCTGTAGACAGTCAACAAACTCAGTGATGCTTAGTGGGGAATCTTACTAGCTAGGCCTGAAGAACCCTCTGCAATGGTGGGCCAAAACCCAGGACTGCACTTCTTGTTTACTTGTCTTTTTTTTTTTCTTCAGGAAAAGAAGATTTTTCAGATCCCCTGGATGCATGCGGCTAGACATGGGTGGGATGTGGAAAAAGACGCACCACTCTTTAGAAACTGGGCAATTCATACAGGTATTAAAACTCCCTGCATCGTTTATAGAGGCAGGTGCTATCATTTGTTTATTTTTATTACACATACAAAATATCCTGGCTTATGGCCTCATGAAGGGAGCTCTGAAAAACCTGTGACCTATCCCTAGGCACATCCAGGACACACGGAGTACAAACTATTCCACTGAGAAGTGATGTTCCACACATCTCATAGACTCTTAGTCCTTAAATTTCTCATAAATAATGGTATTCTGATAAGTTCCCCAGGGGAATATAAACTCATTTTCTTCTAGGGCTATAAACTTGGGTTGACTAAATCTCCCCAAAAATGGTAGTCAGGAGTATATTTACTTATTACAAAATTTAAGTAGGGAGCTATTTTCAGAACTGGACTTTTTACTTAATGTTTGAGAGTCAGGGGAAAAAGAGGCACTTGAGTTCCTTCTGTTTGTTGGCCTTCCAGTCTTCCGGATTACTTACAGAATGCTCTCCATTCTTCTACCATTATATTTTTCTCTCAAGCTGTTTGGTTGAACCAGGGCAACCAGCTTGTCCCAGTTTGCCTTGAAGTGTTCAGGTTTTAAAAATAAAATTCCTACATCCCAAGAACCTTCCCAGTTCCAGGCAAACCAGGGCGGTTGGTTACTTTAGGTATAGCCTGGAATGAAAAGGTTTCTCTGTACTACCTGGCCAGCAGTGCTATGTATCTAATTTTTTTCCTTCTTTTTGTTAACTTTGGCTATTTTGGTAGGAAAGCATCAACCAGGAGTAGATAAACCTGATCCAAAAACATGGAAGGCGAATTTTCGATGTGCCATGAACTCCTTGCCTGATATTGAAGAAGTTAAGGATAAAAGTATAAAGAAAGGAAACAATGCCTTCAGAGTATACCGGATGTTGCCCTTATCTGAGCGACCTTCTAAAAAAGGTAAAAATATTTAAAGACTAAAAAATTGGTCACTTAATATATACATAGTGCCTTTGTGATTTCTTTATTTCTCTATCTGTAGTCACTTCAAGGGTAGAACACCCTGTTCATACTGTAGGTGATAGTTTTGCCCTTACGTAGTTTGAGAACATGACTTTCGAGTCCCCAAAAGCAGTAAATGATCCGTTTGGAATTTTGGTCATGTACAGATTAACACAACAGATTCACTGAGAGTTTCAGAAAGAGTTTAATATAGGGGAAATGTTGCTCTGTAGGTCCTTCATGAATTAATCCAAACTACATTTTTGTTGCCACAGGAAAGAAACCAAAGACAGAAAAAGAGGACAAAGTTAAGCACATCAAGGTAATCTTGGGTTGTTTGAAGAGAAAGCCAAAATTGTGACCATATTAATGATTCATATTCTGTTTTATGAAAAGTAATACGACCTCTGCAGCGTGTTTAATATTTCTTCTTTTGCTGTCGTATCCTATGTCCCTTACACGGCTCTTCTTTAGCATGTAGCCACTTGCAGACACAGGTACACATAACCCCTGCTTACTCTAGTCTCCCTGAGAAATTTATGAATGAAGTCATAAATTCACACTGAGCTTGGCCGTCTGAAGCCTCCATCTGGTCACCACGACTATTGCCAGCCAGTCACTTAGTTCCAGCTAAGTTCTAGCAACCAGCCTGTGTCTGATACTGTTAAGTATATTTGCAGGCAATTAAATATATTTTAACATATATATATATAAGAAATTATATACTTCTATAAAAATGTATTTACTTTATATCTGTTCCATCACAGGCCATTATGTTGGGGATACAGTGGTCAACTCAAGCACTCTATTAGTGCAGCTCTCAATAGTTTTTCTTCCGGCTCCACTCTGGAACCATCTCTCACACCTCCCGAGGGTTTTCCAGAGGGATGTGTGTGTGTGTGTGTGTGTGTGTGTGTGTGAGCTTCTCAGTAGGTTGTGTTGTCTGAAGTCCCTGCAGTTTGACAATCTTTGTGCATCGATTAGGCAGCCCTTGTCAGATGGTGAGAGGAAAGCCAGATACCCCATGCAAAACAGGGACCAGCTTCCGTTGCTAAGCAAAGAGCAGGCCCTGTGGTCACAGGCCTGGGGTTACCACCAGAGAGATTATCTAGCTCACCAGCCTCTGTGTGCAGATGAGGAAACCGAGGCTCGAGAGAGCTGAGTGACACACATCCAGGGTCACCTGGTTATTGAGGACTGAACTTGAAGATGCTGAGTATTCTGATTTACAATTTAGAGTAACAATTACAGAAAAAAGAACCATACTGTTTTTACAGCATAACATTTAAAAACAAGCCAGTAGGTTGAAATAGTCAGGGAAAGAAACAAAATAATTTACTTCAGATAGAAAATTAGATTTAAGAAGGTCGTTAGATTTTGAAGGAAAGCTTAGATAAATTTTTAAAGTTTCAGAGATATTTAACCTACACAATGGAAAATAAATATTTTAGGCAGAGTATTTTAGCAGTGATACTTCCAGTTTCACTTTCAATATTTTTAGTTTCTGACTTATTTTAAATACTGCACAGTATTAAAGGTCTAATTTTGTTGTAACTTTTTGGTGTAAAAAATGGATACACATAGAAAGGAGACAAATGAATGAAATTTACCCCATAGACCATCACCCCAATTTCAATACCTTTATCCACGTTCAAACTTCTAATATGAAATTTCAGACATTCAACTATTTTTAGCTTACAGAAACAGTTTCTTGTGAGGCATATTCCAAACATCATACAATTTATTCCATAATAGTTCATGTATATATTTAAAAGATAAGTGCTCTTTAAAAATACCACAGTGTCGTTATTGTACCTGAAAAAATTAACAGTAATTCCTTAATATCATCAAATATCCAGGCAGTGTTCATATTTCCAGTTATCTCATAAATGTTATAAATTTTTGGAGTTTGTTTACTTGAATTAAGATCCTTATAAGATCCACATGTGATTTTTGGATATGCCTTTTAAGTATTTTTTTTTTTTAATCTGTAGGTTTCCCCTATATTACTTTTAAAAAATTTTATTTTTTCTTGCAATAGGAAAAACCTACTTGTTAGCCATACCAAGTGTCTCACAGTTTGGATTTTTTAAGGCTCTTTTTTTTTTTTTTTTTTTAAAGAGAGACAGGGTCTCGCTCTGCTGCCCAGGCCAGAGTGCAGAGGCACAATTATAGCTCACTGCATGCAACCTTGAACTCGTGGGCTCAAGTGATACTCCCACCTCAACCTCCCGAGTAGCTGGGACTACAGGATGCACTACCATGCCAGCTGATTTTTTAATTGTTGGTAGAGATGGGGTCTTGCTATGTTGCCAAGGCTGGTTTCCAACTCCTGGCCTCAAACAGTCCTCCCAAAGTGGGGTGGGAGTGAGGGGTTTTACATTAGGATGAAGATTTCATTTCATAATCGTAGTTAATGGAGAAATAAGAATGGAGTAACGGATGTTCAGTTTCCAACACACTTTGGTCAAATTTATCTCCCCTATTCCACTGACTATCAGATGCCAGTGATTGTAAGATGCACCGTTATTTTATGTATCTCTAAGAAAGAAAACCTGCTTCCAAGGAAACCCTGATGTATCATTGATTATAGAGGCCCATGCTATTTCAGGGGTGTGGAAGTGTGAGGAAATGTGTGTCTCAGAATGCATGACATGTGGTGTTCTCCTAAGTAAAGGATATCTTCAGTCACATCAGCATTGGCAGTGTCTGCATGTGGCTGCCAATGTGAGCAAGTTGTGGAAAGCACAGCCCTGGTTGGGTTATGCCAAGTTTGCCCAGGGAAGTAAGTGAGGGGTTCCCCTTAGGGGCAACCACGTGGGTCAGGTTCCATGTTAGCAAAATGTATATTATGAAATCCTTCTGCAGTGGAGATATGGTTAATACCTGAAACTCAGCAGAGGCAGGTGAGATTCATCAGACATGATCACAGCCTAACTCTTGAATTGAAATCTTGCATTATGCCTGCAAGTAGAACATGGGGGAACAGAGATGAGCGAGACCCCCAAGTTCTGTGGCTCATGGATGCTCAGGCCATTGTGTTGACTTAATGTATCTAGAAAGTATTTCAAAAGTTAACTCCCCAGGGCATCTGGAATTGTACAAAGGACTTTATCCTTACCGAGCTGTTAATACATTACTTTTTATCGTATATCTAAACACCTAAACTCTGAGTTAATATGTCCTATGCAAATATGTAACTGGATAGACTTGGTAGGTTTCTTCTACTGACATTTGTCTTGTGTGTAGTAACTAGACATGAAAACTTGCTGTTGAAGCAAGCTTTTCCCGATATTCAAGTTGAGGTGGAGTTTTAATTAGCCAACAACATTTAGAACATGCTGGCCAAGTGTCCAAAGTTTTCTTGGGTCACTCAGATGGTTTATCTCCATGCTGTGTGATTCCCCCTGCAAATGGTTTCCCTGAGACTGGAAGACCCAAGGCCCCTTGGCCATGTAGTAGGTGCAGAAACTCTGCTTCTGCACCCTTTGATACTCTTCTTGTGAGTATATCCTATGAACTCAGTGAGCCATGTGTTACATCAGCTAAGCCCTGCCTATGTGGGATAACTGGCTATCTAAGGAAGTAAGAACAGGAAAACCAGTAGTGAGCAATACTAGATTGGACATCATCAGTGCATATATGTGTTTCAAAAACTATCGTGGAGCAGTTTGCTCCCTGGGATTTGACAAGGCCAAGGATAGTAAGGATGGAAGTATGTACACAGAGGGATGATAGCGGACTTTTCTGAGCCCATACCAAGTTCCAAGCAGTAATTATCATCTCAACGAGTTTTCCCTGCAATAGGCAGGACATCTCCCTTTTACATACTGAGAAAATGGAGGCACAGAGAGGTTGGTTCATTTCCCCAGGGCTGCACTGCTTTCCGGAGCTGAGATTTGAATCCAAGTCCACTCAACCCTGGGGCCCACGCTCTTTCACCTTACCTGGTGCCTTCTGGAAGCTCTGGGGCCTGAGCCAGGCATTGGGGGTGGGGGACAGGGTAAAACGGTGACCGTTCCCCACCACAGGAGCATCGTGAATGGGAGGCCGGGGATTAGAGCTGTTGTTAGTCTTTCCTGGACGAGTCAGGAAACTGGCTTATTTAGAACAGGAGTTTGCATGAGGGAACAATGGGACAGAAAGACATGTAGGTAGGGTGGATTTAAATGATACTTCCTGCTTCAGGGGGTTGTTGCAGATGAAATATACATGCTTTGAAACTATAAAGTGTTTCTAGATCAAAGCATTAGTGTTATGGTGGAAAATATAATTCAGAAGAGCCTCTAAAGTCACTCAGTAAAGAGTAGGCCTGGTCTGTATTAGTCTGAACGCAGACCCATGGGTCGAAGTTACGGGAAAGCAGATGTTGGTTCCACAGATCTTTCTAACAGAGCCGTTGGCTCTAGCGGTGGCAGGAGCTGGTGTGCTCCCTGGTGGGGCTATTACTGGAGTGATCCCTTCATTGGTTGGAAGATGTCTTCAGTTTTTAAACTTTAATCAGATGAAAACACGCACCAGCAGCCCACTTGGAAAGCGGATAGACTGAGAGCTGCCCTGGATGAAGCAGGTTATCTGGCTCGCCCTGCCTGTTCTGGTTCCTGTGGTGGCTCATAAGGGAGCTGGGAGCACAGTTTGGAAACTGGTGGGCTTACATAACCTCTGTGGATGGTTTTATGAAATGAGGCGCCCTTGAACTCCTGGGAGCAGACTTGGAGCAGGGTGGAGTTGATATCTAAGGGAGGTCTGTCTCGCGACGGTAGAAGGGATGGTGGGGAGGAGAGGCTGCTGTAGAAGATGGTTGATGGTGGACTCTGGAGAGGAGAGAGGAGACATTTCTCCAGAGAATGGGGGAGGAGACAGAGCGTGAAGATAGTGGATTAAAGAGGAGACCCCTTCAAGGAGAGCATGTTGGGAATGGAGCTCATTTTGTGCAGGAGAGTGAGTTTCACTTGGAACATGTTGAGTCTGAAGTGCCCCATAAAGCAGATGTTGGATAGAAAGTTGGATCTGCCAAGCGTAGAGCTCAGGTAAGTGCTCCCAGGGCAAGTGGGTGATCGTTTACTCAAGAACGGTATCTGAGCCTTCAAAGATGGGTGACTTCTCCAAGAGAGAAGCTGTATGAGATGGAGACACAGACCCGAGGAGGAGACGGAGAAAAAAGGCAGCCGAGGAGACAAGGGAAGTTGCAGTGAGAGAGGGAGGAGGAGAACAAGGATGGCCTAGTCCCGGGAAGGAGGGGGAGGACAGTGTTTCTAGCCCTGGGCAGGAGGCTCCAGCCTTTCTTATCGGAGGCTCTGTTGTTAGTGGCACTGTGGCTTTCATGGTGAGGTGTCCTCCCAGGTCGGATTCCCTGGTCTACTTTATGAAGCCCAGCCGTCAGCCTGGAGGTTTTGTTAGCAGACAGTGCTAGAGATACCCTTAAATTTGATGCCCCTGGATTTGGCCCAGGAGACTGGCTTTGCACTGATGCATTAAGGCATTGGGGTGTTGGAGGTGGATTGGGGACCTGTTGGGCCTCAGGGGAGGAGAGCTCTAGACCAGGGGCTTTGGTGTAGGGATGAGACAGCATGGGCTGGAGCAGCAGGATGAGGAGCAGTGGTGGCAGAGTCCCTCTGCTGTCCCCTAACTCTGTCCACCCCAACCCCACCACACAAGCACAGCTTTGAGACCAACTAAAGGTGTGTTATCTTGCAGGTCTGAAGAAGGCCACCCTTGCCCCTGTACTGGCTCTCATGCCAGATTGCTTTTGCTTAAAATCCTTTAAACTATAAACCAAATGTTGGATTCTATAATTATAGAAAAGGTGCTTGAGTGCAAATATCTGGTAGAGTTCATTACCATGATGGACTCTGGACCCAAGCACAGTCTTTTCTTGGGTTATCTTTGGGGAATCGGTAGCCCCCCAAAAAGCTCGGGGCTACTTGACTTACGGGAGAGTCGCTACATGACGTGAGAAAGGAAACAGAAAGAGGCTGGTAACCAGGCCAGGTTATGGTGCAGCCAAGCGGCTGGCGGTTGAGCCAGGGTGGCAGCGGGGCAGAGGGGACCGGGAGAGGCCGCAGGCAAAGGCTTCATGGCCTGTAGGATCTCTCTGCACATGTTACATAAAGAGCTGTGCACCCCTTTTCTTAATTTTGGATCCTTGGATTTTTAACATAGTTTAGGTTTAGATACCTCTACTTCTGATTGTTTCAAGGATGGCGGCTGAGTTTAGTGAAGATCCTTCTCTCTGGAGCTACTGTTCTGCACCCTGGATGGAGACCTTTTGGGGAGGCGCTGGCTACGTTTGTACCATTGGCGGTACTGTCCTTCCAGAGTGGTAGGACCAGTGAGAGGGTTTGTACTTTGAAGTGACAGGTGTTTTTGAAGTGGGGGTGAGAGGAATAACCAATGTTGAGAACAGCCTGTCTCAGCCGCCCTTAGTGCAGGGTACAGGGATTATTAAGACAGAAAGCCCCTGGACTTGAACCATGTTGCATGACCAAAGACTGAGTTTAATTCCTGTGTCTCCTCGGGCTAAAAGTGCAATCTTGGAAAATTAATTTAGTTTCTGAGTCATAGTTTTCTCAAATGTAAAGTGATAAAAGTGTTACTTGCCACTAATTAAACTGTAAATCATGTGAAACACATAGAGGTATTCAATTGAGAAATCAGAATTAATTTCGGTTTTTAAATATATGTAAGTCTGACTGCCTCGTTACTTTTATAAGGAACCTAGAAGCAGAATGGGTAAAAAAAATGCCATCAGACAGCAGAAGAAACCCGTACAGATGAGCAGATCTTTCCATAATTCCTTCAGATACCTGTGCTTCGTTCCTTTTGAGGGAGTGGAGGAAATGGCAGTAGAATAATGAACCGTGGGGCTTCTCTGGGGAGGGGAGGACCACAAAGGGGACTGAAGAAGCCATCGAGAAAGGGAGTTGCCATCGGAGAGGTGGAGGATGAAACAGTATCCGACAATTTAGGTTGTCGAGAAGGGAGGGCACGGCCCTCCCCGTCAATGTCAGAGCATGGCGTCGAGGGGAAGGGACTGGAGAATAGGTCACTGGATTTGGGAGAGCAGAGTTTTATTGGTGACCTTTGACAGCAGTGAGCGCTTATTTAATAAGAAGTGCCATGTACGTATTTATCTCGTTTAATCTTCCCATTATCCCCATGACGTGGGTCCTATTATTGTCCTCAGTTTATAACTATCCCCAGGGGCCTAAGAGAAGCTTAAAGAGGTTAAATAAGGTCCTGCAACTGGTGAGAAGTGGGGGTACCAGGCTTCGCCCCTAGGCCTGTGTGGTCCCAAAGCCAGGGTCTTACCGCACCGCTGGGAACTGTCCCCCGCGTGGAGGAAGGCAGGCCACAGTGCAGCAGGAGGCAGGGGATCGGGTCAGCAAGAGCAGACGCTGGTCCAGAAGTTTGGCTGTAATGGGAGGGAAAAACTGGTGACTCAGGTCACAGGAAAGTGAGTTTTTTCCCCAGAAAGGGCAGGCTTTTTTATTTGGAACTTGTAAAACAATGTAAACTGTTGAGGGAGAAAGGAGTATAAGCTCCGCTCCATAGGGCTGCTCTGGGCCCTTTCTTATGTTTGGCTTTTGGTACATCTGGTAAACCATGCAGTGTGTTGTTTCTTAAAAAGTGAGCTATCCAGTGAGGTGATGCCTTTGAGGTCGTGGTTTTTATGGTGGGAGTTTGCTGAGTGGGATCAGGAAGGGAGAAGGTTATTTCCCTCCTTCCCTATGTGACTTCTCCAGGATTTTGGGGGGGCTCATCATTGATTCCAGGCAGTGCCTAAATGAATTGGTAAGAACCCCCACCATACCTTAGAGCTGTCCCCCATCCTGGCTCTTCAGAGCACCGTCACAGCCACCTCACATGATCCTCTGCTCCCAGCGCTGTGTTCCTCCCACCCTCCACCCTCCACCCTCTTTTCCATTGTGGATTCCTTGGGAGTCATCCTGTCTGGCTTTTGTCTGATGTGATTGCTGTCACAGAGGCAGGTGCAAGCTTACCTGGAGGGAAAGCTCCCTCATCAAAGCGCTGACAGTCACTAATGTCCCTCAGGACTGGCTTCCCCAGAGTTGGCTGGTTCTCTCGGAGCGGAGGGCTCTGGTGCACGTGGATAAAGCAGGAATTTAGAGCTTCAGTACGAAAAAGGGATTTGTCCTCATTATTTCGTCAGTCTGAACCCGCAGCCTCGTGGGCTGGGTGGGATATGCAGGCACGAAGGGCATATCTGCGTGAAGCCGTGGGTGTGGGGGTGCCCGACTGGACGCAGGACGCTGGCGAGCCCAGAGTCCACGGCAAACTATACCTGAGGGGAATTCACCTACAGCCTCCTCTGGGTTCCTGTTGTGGGTCCAGTCACTGAGGCAGAGCTTTTCCTAAGAAGCAATTGTGAGAGAGGTGGCAGGAGCCCTTAGCGAGCGAGCCAGGTGTTGATGCTTCCCAGCACTCCCTCAGGAAAGGCAGCCGCGACCCCATGTAGTGCGGTACTGCACACAGGCAGTCACGCAGCTATGGTCTGCAGGTGGAGGCGTTTCCTACAGGCGAGGCAGACACACGGTGCCATTTCCTGGAAGGAGGCTGGAAGAAACCGAACCCGGCAGCACACTCTGTGCAGAGAGGTGCTGCTTTCAGACCAGGCCCATTTAAAGAAGTGGGCAGTGTACTCGGCAGCTGAACATGAATGACCCTAGCAACAAAGAAAGTAGACAGAGGGTAGAGTTTCAGCTAAGTGAAGGGAGGGAAAAGGAAGTGTTCTCAATGCTTTTTTCTTTTCTTCTTCCTAGCAAGAACCAGTTGAGTCATCTCTGGGGCTTAGTAATGGAGTAAGTGATCTTTCTCCCGAGTATGCGGTCCTGACTTCAGCTATAAAAAATGAAGTGGACAGTACGGTGAACATCATAGGTAAACTTTTGACATCTCATCTTTCATATACACGAGCAGCCCTCTGGGGTCTAAAATTTGTAAAACAGGGATCTTCAAATGACTTAAGTCAGTGGGAGGAGGTCTTGGAACCATCTCAAAATGCAAGTCCCAGCCCTTAGATTTTAGGGCTCAAAAATAAAGGGCTTAGTGGATCAGAAGAAGGAACTTAGATAGGTCAGCAGTGGGTGGGGAACCTGCGGCCTTGGGACCACATGTGGCCTTCTGGATCCTTGAGTGCGGCCTTTTGACTGAATCCAAATTTTATTGAACAAATTATTTTAATAAAGGATGTTTGTTTCTCCGTGGCTAATGGTTAGCATTTCCAGTCTTTTACTGTTTGGTCACATGGACAAAAGTGTTCTTTATTAAACTTGGGAGCCAAGGAGAGGGAAGATCGTCCTTATGGGTCCTCTCAGCAGCTTTTCCCTGGCAGACTTGCCACAGAGGGGGTGCTCGTTTTACAGACAGAGAAACTGAGGCACATAGACGTACCGCCCAAGGGCACACTCTGATTCAACAGGTATTTTTGAGCACCTTCCAAATACTAGACTCAGTGCTGTAAGCAGGAAATAGATTGGGAGGCCCAATTCCTGTTTTCTTGGAAGGACACACAGCAAACAAAGAAGCCCCAGATAACTCCAGCATTACCATTTGTGGTCAGTGCTGCCAAGTAAAGGAGAGGAGAGATGACAGAGAATAACCAAGGAACCAAATTCAGATTGGGGGTCTCGGAGGTGTGACATTTCCCCTCCTCCTAACAGCCGAATGTCTTCCAGACTGAGCTAGCTGTGCCCACCCAAGAGGAGTGTGGTGTCACCATGCTGAAGACGTGTCTTCTGATGTCCCATCTCTTCCATATGGTCAAACGCACAGGCTTAGTGCCCGAAAGACCTATCCCTGCTTTCCCTTTAAGGAGACGGAGGGGAAAAAACTCCTTATTTTTGTTTTTACTTTTCTTTAGCATTGAATTTTTGTTGTGTGTGGTGACTTCTGTTTTGAGGAAACGGAAGAAGCCAGCAACATGTTGAATTGTCCTGACAATACGCTGCTGGCCCCTTGCCCAGGTTCGCAGTGGTTTTGCCGAGCTGCATTGAAACCGTCTCCAGGCTAGTGGAAAGCATTTGCAGGTGCGGACGTCCTGTCCAGCATGCCTAGGCAGTACTTCGGAGCCATTGTGTTTCTTGCTAAAAGGCAACCCCACCCTTCCATAAAGCAGAGATCGCTGTGAAACAAGGGAGACTATTCATCACTCCGCAGTAAATAAGGCAACCCGTGGTGACGAGACATACAGCCATTAGGAACTCATGTATCCGGGATTTTGTCTTAATTTTGGCTGCCCAAAGTGCATCTTACTGGACATTCTTTTTTTGATAATTGCTTCCAAATTTGACTGACTTTATCTAAAGTGAAGCTAAAGTAGCTTTTTAAGCCAAGCTTAGAAACTCAGGTAGCAACAGGGGGTTCTGAAGACTCTGGAGAGCAGACTCACAACACAGAGACAGACTGCAGGTCCCATGTGGACCTTGTGGTTTTAACTCAGGGTTGGCACCAGAATCCACAGTGGTTTCACAGGATGGCAAAGGTGGCGCAGGGCTGTGGGACTGTGTCTTCGCTGTTTCCTATCTCCTTTGTTCCCTGTTCTTGTTGCTATTTTTCTTAGTGATTAAAATGTGAGATTTTACCTATAAGATAAGAAGTAGCTCCGGGGTGGGTCCTTAGCTGGGGGGAACCCTTCTTAAGAGGTCTTCCCTGCCCATCAGCTGTGCCCCAGGCCTGCTCCTGGGAAGGCTGAGGCCTGAGCCGTTCACCCCTAGGAGTAGGGGATAGAGACAAGGCACCTGGTTTTATCACGACCCCTAGAAAACTCAGCAACATGAACCTCCATGGGGGTGGGAACAAGGATGTTACAGTATACCCAGACACAGGACCCATGATGAACTTTATTTTTCTTGTGCAGTCTGGACCTGGTCACCAAGGAGAGACAGTGGGCCGGCTCCTCGGTCACAGGTGCCAGATGGGAGACCTGGGCAGTGGAGTTTGGCTGTTGGTTATTCAACCCTAAGAAATGTTTTTTTTTTTTTTGGAGCTAAAAATTCTTTTATTTCTATAATGTACTTCATTCTATAGACATAGAAACTTAAACAATGAGCAACAATTGCCCAATTCTCAATTGACTAATTCTCACTGTGCATTTATAAAAATGAACCTAAAATTGCATCCTCTGCAATATTCTATATCCTGCCATCTTTCCACTGTCTAAGAAATATTTAGTTACTCAAGAAAGCTATCATCTGTTGTGGGGCTGTATATTTTCCTCCTCCCTCCTTCTTGCCGCGCCCACCCTGCTGATAATTAACTACTAGATCCTCCTGTCTCCTCACCGAATTTCTGAAGTCCGTCCCCTCTACTCCTGACACTGTGTCTAGTCCTCCCTCTGCTCTCGCCTGGGCTTCGCTTCCATTCTCCCCCCACCCCCTTTCACCCTTCACACGGAGTGATTTTTTTTTAAAATGCCAGTGTCACTACTGTCCCCAAGACAAAGACCCCGGTGCCCTTATGTCCCTGGGATCTGGCATGACCTGGGCCCTGCTCACCGCTTTGATACCTGCCTTGGAATTTGAGGGATTCTGAACCATGTCACCTCCCTGTGGCTGTTGGTAGAGAAAGTGAGGTTGGCGGTGGGTTTTGTTTGTGTGGGGTGGCCGCTAAGGCTCTGTGCACACAGCGCAGGAGGGCGTGGACTTGTGGCACCTTCCGTGTGAGTGTGAGCTGCCACACCGATGCTCTTGATCAGATACCTGCTCCCGGGTCGTTGGCCCTTGAGACATTGGTTGACTCTCTACTGAGTTTTCTCTGGGACACATACTTTGCTCGCCTTTGTATACTGCCACGTGATGCTGTTTTCTCCTGGCGGGGAAGAGTATCTACTGTCCCAGCTACACTCTTGCTTCCTTCTGCTCCTCTGTTGCTCTGGTGAGTGGGGGCAGCCTGCATTGGGAGCAGTCTGGCCCATGCAGGGACAGAAATCCTGTCTCTGGAGGTGCCCGTCTCTCCCACCTTTGACCTTGAGCACCTAGGCCAAACCATGGCTGTGTTTTACAAAGAAGGAACATAAGATTAGAAGTTAAAAGACTTGGGTTGTAGACCTAATTATGAAGTTTTTTATTTACCACGTGATGTAGGGCAAACTCCCTAATCTCTCTGAGATTCAATTTGCATAGAAATTGGAAATAACATGTATATTAATTTATAAAATGGAGATATATAAAATTGTATATAAAATGGAAATAATACTACTGATCCTGCCCACCTTACAGTTGTGAGAATCAAATCCCTCTGTGGCTGGAAGGTGGTAAAATGATACATTATGGTTATGATATTACCAACATCGTATTAAAATATATTTGAGTGAGAAACATAGCCTCCAGCTGTGCTGTGTCATCAGAGCTGGTTTTAACAGTTTTACTCAAACTTTCAGATAGAGTCAGGGGAAATTTCCCTTTATGACCCCATGCTGATGGTCTGGTTTTACATGCCCTGCTAATACGTTTCATTCTAGACTCTGCAGCTTCCTGGGCGTCCCTGGCAATTTGTTTGACCACTGGGTTTTAGCTTTTCTCAACTGTAAAGTGGTGGGACCAAGCCACCTTCAAGGGCCTGTTTCCAACAGTCTCTGCTTTGCAGCACTGTCTCCGGGCGTGGGAGCGAGCTGCTTCCTCAGGTGGGGCCCCACATTAAGTCAACAATTGTTAATAAAGTATGAATGACCTTTTAAGGAATCAAACTGGTTCATCAGTAACCGGCCATGAATAATATTGTTATAATTCTCAGCAGCGAGGTTCAGATAAAATTACATTCCTGTGGGTGACTCTTTTCAGATATGCTGACTTTAATAAGCTGGAGAAGCTTAGTGGATTTCTCGTGCTTCTAACCATTTGAGAATTTCCTTGCCACCCAACAGAGAACTGTTGCAAAGAAATGTCACTATTGGTTATGAGCCCAAAGACTCACTAAGGTGAGATTCAAAAATTTTTCTCCTAAGAGGGGCTCAGAAAGCCAGTAGGAGCTCGGTTTGGACTTTGTTAGCTCTTCTATTAATATCAGGGAGGCTGTATTACAAAGAGTTGAAATTTGGGGTCAGGTAAGGCTGATCTTGAATCCTGATTCTGCCATTTACTGGCTGTCTGACCTTGAGTTCGTTATTTAGTTCTCCCTGATGCTGTTGTTTCATCAAGTCTGAAACAGGGATCGTGACTGTGCCTTCCCCACAGGGTTGTGAGGTCTACCAAGGACCTGGGGGAGGCATAGGTCAGTGCTCAGAAAGTTACCTTTGTCATTAGTGTTCAGCAGTCAGGACACCCTTCAGCACCCAGAGGAGTGCCACCCTTCACCCTGTGTGCTGTAGCAGGTAAGTGTGTTATTCATGTGTCTTTGTAGTTGTCAGGAGTCAGTGTTGCTGCTACTGGGTGGTTCGGGGAAATCAGTTCACAGGGGGAGAGAGAGCGAGATTGAGGCTGATCGGTGACAGTGTCTAAGCACATCCAGAGAGCATCTCAGATGCTGGGATTTCCCTGCTTCTCTCATGGGCTTTGACTGGTAAGTTGGAAAGTTTCCGCAGTGCCCTGATGATGTTTGGATGCAGAGGAGTGGCCGTCCCTTACCGAAGCGTAATGCAACACACTCCTCTGTGGGAACTTTGGCCTCAGAGATAATGTAATTATATTAACTGAGTATCCAGATTGCAGCCCAGAAAACAAAAACTGATTTTTTCTGTCCTGGTCACCAGCATTCAGGATACACTTAAAATCTGAGTAAAGGTGCTTATTTATTCTTTTTAGTCATGTATATTAAGGAAAATATGGTAAAATAAATCCCTTTTAGGTGAGCAGTTCTATAAATTTTGACAGATGCACTCAGTTGTGTAACCACCACCACATTCAAGACAGAACATTTTCATCACCCCAAAATGTTTCTTCCCCAGTCCCCAGCCCCGGACACCCACAACCTGCTGTATCTTTAGCACATCACCTAGCTTTAAAAGAGTCCACTTGCCAGAGGCTTGACATCTTTTAGAACGCATTCATTGTCATGCTCCGTATTTGCAAGCTGTCACAAACTCCCGCAGGACTCCGGCTCCCGTCGGTGAGCCTGGACCCTTCCTGCATCAATCCATTCAGCGGACATGCGCTGAGCGCCTCTCCGGTGCGAGCCGTGAGCGTGTGTCGTGCCTGGACCCCGAACATTCTCGTGCAGGTTCTCAGCGCTCAGGAGCCGTGCTTTGGTTGAGGAGACAGGACATACACAGAAAGTTCAGTAAGGATCTGTGGAGTCAACCAGGTACACGAGGCAGAAAGTCAAGAAGCGTCACGAGGTCATGTCACATTGTAGTTGTGGCAGAGCAGTCCGGACAGTGCGTGAGAGGCCTTCAGAGGAGAGCGGTCGGTCTGTGCTGGGTGGTCGGGAAGGGGTTCCAGAAAGCAGGGGCACCCTGAATACTCTTGTCACCCACCTCCCCAGCCCGTGTCACTCCCTCACTGCAGCCTTTGCTTCCTCCAACTCCACTTCCTTGGCTTTCATCACGTGGCCCCTTCGTGTTTTGTTTTTCCTTTTCCCTTATTGATGCCTCTAGCTGACTGTCTGGGTTGCTGGGTGCTGGCTGTAGCTGTGTGCACTAACCTCTTACAGACCAGGTCCCTGACCGCACTGACCTTCCTCTGCTTCTGCACCTGGTGGCGGCGTCTGGTGCAGAGCAGGTGCTCTGTCCATCTTTGTTAGTGGAGTAACTGAGTTGGGCATCCCAGGAAAAGCAGGGAGGGAAGGAATTCCTGGTCAGAACAAAGGCATGTAAGGAGGAGAATAGTTGAGCCACTGCCATTGTGTATGGTCCGAGCTTGCTGCCTCTCTGCTGGGAAGAACAGTGCAAGAAACATACGAGTTTGTTTGTATTGGAAGTGAATGAAGTATGATTGAAATCGAATTTACATAAGACCTTTGTTGCCATGGTATGCTAGGTATCATGCGTGCCCCTCCCTCCTCAAACACACACACACCCATTTGGTTTCAATTTCCACCCACCAACTGCTCCTTAGGACTTGGGATGGGATAGGACATCATCGAGTTTTCCTGCCACTATTTTACTTGAGGGCAGAGGCAGACGAAACTTGAGAGAGGTTATTGTCGGTCAGTGTCAGTCTGTGTGTAGTGAACTGCATAATTGATGTCCTCACACTCAAATAGGATCGTCCTGGGGATGAAATAAGGATTTGGGAGTGTGCCTGCCATATATAGCCTGCCTTCCTTTTCTTTAATTTTATCCCTGCCAGGAAAAGCTAAACGGCATCCAATTTCCCTCCCATTCTCTATGTGGTGGCTTTTGAATTCTTTTATCATGTCCCCACATCTCCTTCCTGGCCTCTGTTGTGTTCTTCCTTTCTTTATTAAATAACCCATGAATTTGCCCATCCTCTAAAACCTTCCCTGCATAGAAATAGGATAATTTTCTCACCACCCCACAAAAAGCGATTAAAACAGAACCTTTTTTTTTCTTTTTTTTTGAGACAGAGTCTCACTCCGTTGCCTGGGCTAGAGTACCGTGGTGTCAGCCTAGCTTACAGCAACCTCACACTCCTGGGCTCAAGCGATCCTTCTGCCTCAGCCTCTCGAGTAGCTGGGACTACAGGCATGCGCCACCATGCCCGGCTAATTTTTTCTATATATTTTTAGTTGTCCAATTAATTTCTTTCTTTTTTTAGTAGAGACGGGGGTCTCGCCCTTGCTCAGGCTGGTTTCGAACTCCTGACCTTGAGCGATCTGCCTGCCTCGGCCTCCCAGAGTGCTAGGATTACAGGCGTGAGCCACTGCGCCCGGCCTAAAATAGAAACTTATTTATAAACAAAGATACTTCAGCAAAGAAAATACTTTGAGTGATTAAAACAAGGAACAAGTGAGTCCATGAGGCTGACTCCTTAAGGAGACTGGAGTGGGCCCCCTTCCTGCCTCACCGGAGCATTTTGCAGGTAGGTGAGAAAATGACAGGAATGTGGAGCACTGCACATAATCCAGGTGGTGTGAGTTTGGACAAGTCCCTCTCCATCTCTGTGCCTGAGTTTCTTCATCTATAACAGGATAATGATGCTTTTCTGTCATTCTCACAGGTTGAAATGTGAAAATAACTTATGCAGGTGTGAGTAAAACATAGATTATGGTGGTGAGGCACTTTGAGGACCTTGGGAAAACATTATTACTACCATGCTATTTTCTTCCCCTTTGTTTATTGGAGCCAATATTCAGGGACATGTCATCCAATCAGCTGCCAACAGCTGTTTAAGGTCAGTTCTGTTTAAAATTAGGGCAGGGTATTATGGACATTCAAATTAAAACCACAATGAAATATCGTTACTTACCTATCAGAATGGCTAAAATAAAAAACAGTGACAACACCAAATGGTGAAGATGTAGAGAAATTAGATCACTCAGGCATTGCTGGTGAGAATGCAAAATGGTACAGTGACTCTCAGAGACAGTTTGGCAGTTTCTTGTGAAACTAAACATAAGATTACCATACAACTCAGCAGTTGCACTCTTGGGAATTTATCCCAGAGAAATAGAAACTTAGGTTTATATAAAATCTGAACACAAACATTCATAGCAGTCTTATTTACTAATGCAATAGCCAAAGACTAGTATCAGCCCAGACCCCCTTCAATGGGTGAATAGTTACGCAGACCATGGTACATTCATACTATGGAATACCACTCAGCAGTTTAAGAAAAGGAACCAAGTATTGATACACACAACTTAGTGACTCTCCAGAGAATTATGCTGAGTGAAAAAAGCCAATCCCAAGAGGTATGAGTCCATTTATGTAACATCCTTGAAATGACAAAAATTATAGAAATGGGAACCAGATTAGTGGTTGCCAGGGTTTAGGGACAAGGAGGTGGAGGGGGAGGAATTGAAGGAAGGTGTTCATGGTTACCAAGGAGTAGCATGAGGGAGATTTATGGTGATGGAACTGTTCAGTATTTCGACTATGGTGGTAGGGACGTGGTAAAATTGCACGGAACCGAGTACAAGCACGCACACTCGCACACTCACACCAAGGAGAAGTGAAACTGAGGAAGTCTGAACAAGATGGGTGGATAGTTTCTAATGTCAGTGTCCATGTTGTGATACTACATTCTAGTTTTGTACCATGTTACCATTGGAAGAAAATGAGTAAAGGGCACACAGGATCTGTCTGTGTCTGTGTCTGTGTTCTTTCTTACAAGTGCATGTGCATTTATGATTGTCTCAAAATAAAAAGTTCAATTTAAAAAATTAGGGCAGTTTTCAGAGCCAGAATGGTCAGAATTCATCTCATCAGTGTTCTGGGGAGTCGATGTTACCAATGTTTGCCATAATTGGGGAGCTGATTCTATCCCATTGTTCTGCTGCTTGGGTCAGTTGGTTGTGTGCTCACATAGCAGGAGGAGGGCTGGGAGTGTGAGCAGGGCACCCGACGGCTGGAAGGGACACAATGGGGAGATGTCCATGGTCTTTCCTCCTTATTAAGGTGTGATAGTGTCTCTTTGGACCATGGAACTCAGAAAACAAGCGCAGTGCCCTCCTTCAGAGCAAGAGCAGAGAACAGACACTGGTCAGGTGCAAAGCACTGTCACGTCTGGCCCTGGGGCTGGGGCTGGATGCAGCCTTTGGTCCCACAGCCTCGGCTGTGGTCGAGTCCAGAACTCCACTCAGCTGGATAGGACATGGCCACCTGTACGTGCTGTTGACAGGCGTGCTGGAGACAGGCCCGAGGAGCCGGGCTGCTGCCAGGCTGCTTCTCTGGAGTCATTAGCCCAGAGCTAAGGCTTGTTATTCAGCCCCGTGTCAGGGAACACATGGTGACTGGGAGTCTGACTCCTGGTGATCGGCTGTGTTGGGGAACACTTTCTGTAGAGTGTGTGCTAGAACTGTGAAGTCAGGCAACTTTGGTGCATGATAGGTCTCTTTTCTTTGAAGTTGTAGGACCGTCATCTCATCTGGACAGCAACGTTGAGGATCAAGAGATTGTCACTAACCCACCGGACATTTGCCAAGTTGTGGAGGTGACCACTGAGAGTGATGAGCAGCCGGTCAGCATGAGTGAGCTCTACCCTCTGCAGATCTCCCCCGTGTCTTCCTACGCAGGTAAGTGGGGTGGAGGTGAGCTGGGGGACTGGGCAGGGAGCGGGAGGGCAGTGCTTTGGGCCAGGGTCACCCTTTCACCCCACAACAGGCAACCTCTCCTCTGTCCTAGGGATTGTTCCTGATGGAATTATTCTTGTTTTAATTTTCTTGACCAACATCATCTTGGACACTTTTGTTTCATGTAGAAGATGCGGTCACAAGCACCTCTTTACTCAACCCCCCGTAACAGTTGCAGGCGTGGCTAAATAGATTATAAGATTTCTTTGGGGAAGTGGTTCATCAGAATCTAGCTTATTTGCACAAGTCATCAGGAATTTGGCAGGGTGTTTGAATGGAATCTCAGTTTGACCAGGCTGGGTAGGACCTCAGCCATCATCTCTTCCAGGTCCTTCAGTTTTGGAAGGGAAGAGACTTGCTCAAGGTCATACAGCCAGTAAGTGTCCTGGCCAGGACTTAAACTCATCCTTCAGACCCCAAGTTCATAGCTAGATTCCCCCATCCCACTAAGTTTACTTGTCCCCTCTGCGTATTCCCTCCGTCTTTGTCTATTTGGCACAGCATCTCTTTGCGCCCAGGGGTTGGCCCATTTCTGATTCCCCAGGGAACTGTCTACATAATCACAGGAATTGGCCCAGACAGAGTCACAGGTGGAGAAACAGATTCCGTCGGTTCTTCTGTCCTCTCAGAGGAAAATGATGGCTCCTTTCTTCATCGACATTACTTCATCTTACACACTCTCTTCCTGATCATCTCCATCTAATTTTCTTGGAACTCAGTCGTAATTAGAAAGTATAAATTCTGAGTCAGTGCTACTGCTTGCAGATATTAAAAATAAGAAGCAGAGGCGCTATCTTAGGAAACTACAGTTAGCGCAAGTGCTTCAGGGATTCTTCCCAGTGTTCTCTATACGCTGCCAAACGCGGTGTCCTCCAGCCAGGGTGCCACCCCGGTGACTGGCACAGAACCAGCATTAGAATGAGAGTTGACTCAAATGACTGGTTGTTTGTATCAGCCACCAAATGTAACCTCACATTTATTCCCTGAATGCCAGCTTCCTTTTTTTTTCTAATTTTTAAAAATTGTGGTAAAATACATATAACATAAAATGTACCATTTTAGCCATTTTTAAGTGTACGATTCAGTGGCATTTAGTGCCTTCACGCTGTGCAGCCGTCACCAGCATTAATCTCTGGAGCTTTTCTCATCTTGCAAAACTGAAACTCTATACCCATTAAATACTAACTTTCCAGTTTTCTCCTCCACCCAGCCCCTGGCAACCTCCTATCTACTTTCTGTCTCTATGAATTTGGCTGTCGTAGGTGCCTCATATGAGCAGAATCGTACAGTACTTGTCCTTTTGTGACTGGCTTGTTTTACTCCGGGTAGGTCCTAACTTGCTTTTGTGCTAGGAACATAAAAGGAATGTGAGAGCAAACCTTGGCCACAGGAAGCTTATAATCTGTCAAATAGGATAAGCTCGTCTTCAGTTACTTAGTCATCAAGCAGACTTTGAACTCATTAATAGGTGCCAATCACTTTTTGGTCTTTGCTGGTCGCCAATAACAGTAACTACCACTTGTGTGTTTATTGTGCCCTGGAAACAGTGCCGAGTGCTTGGCGCAGTTGACTTGTTTATCGTGAGAGTAACTCTGTCGGCCTGGGCACCATCACTGTCCCCTCTTTGAAAATGAAGACGCTAGCACAATGTCCAGGGACAAACAACTGGAGACACAGCTGAAACCTACCTGGGGCTGATGCCGCGCTGGCCAGCTGTGCGAGGCTCTGCCATTGAGGGCCATCCAAATCCCTGATCTCACTGGATTTTCACACGGACCCACAAGGGAGGCAGAGCACAATGTTCATGCCTTAATTTTACAGTAGAGATAAGCGCAGCCTGAAACACTCAGCCACTAGCTTATATTTACATAGCTACGGCCAAAAATTCATGCCCTGTATATCATGCTGCTGCAGGCATTGTTACACTCCATGTGGTTTTCTTTTGCTATTTTTTTAGGGAGTGGGAGCTTTAGAATAGACTGTTATGTTTATCTGTTAAGTAAGACTTCTCTGAAGGCTTCTTGGGCATTCTGGAAAGACCTTTTTGTGCTGTTCTGCCAGCAGTGGCATTTGCTGAAGAATCCTAAGAACAGCTGATCCATGCAGAGAGACATGAAAATTTCATTACCCTCTTCAGGACATTTGCATAGATTTGAAAAGAGGGATTTCAGTGCCAGGACGGCAGGCAGTGGGAGGTTTTGCGTCGGAGCCCTGGCTTTCCAGCCTGGCCCTTGTTCTTTCCATTGTTTCCATTGCCGAAATTCTGCAGAACCTTTTGGAACCAGGCTCTTTGGATGGAGCCGAAATGTTCCATCACTGCTACTTTTCTAGAGCTTGCAGACATGGAAGGAATTTATCTATGACTGGCCGTGGCTAATTCCAGTCTTTCATTCAGGAATTTTATAACATTCTGCTGGGAAAGGCAGCCTTCTGGCTGTATTCAGCTTTCTAACTTTATATTCCCCAATCGCTCAGGCTGTTTGCCTGCTGTCTACAGCAGAGTTCTTTTGCTCCAGCTGTGCTACTGGATTTCAACCTCCTCTAACCACCTTCATTCACCTGCTTAAGAAACTGGTGTTTGGAGGCTGCTGTTGGCTGTGTTTCTCCCCTACTGATCATTGAAATATGAAATATAATCCCAGTAGTATTACAAAACCACATGCAGTTTTGCAAGTCTGTCTTCTCTCTGGCCTAAATATTATGGTGAGAAAGGGACTAGATAGTTTCTTTGCGCGAAAGTGCTTGCATTGGATGTTTTAAGACAACATAAAATTCTAGTTTGATTTGTAAAACTTTCATCCTGGGGAGGGAGGGATGTTCCCAAGCCCAGACTTGGGAAGCTCTAGGGTATTTGAAAGGTCTACCCAGAAGTGTCCTCTTCACTGATGTGTGGCACCGGGATTTTACCCGGTGGTTGATGATTTAGTAAAAGAAAACCACGGTAGTATTTTGGGGGAGGATAGAGAAGAGGGGGTGGAGAAGAGACTTGAGAAGAAAGCTTAGTGCGAAGGATTAAGTGATTATCACCGAGAGAGTGGAGATCACCTACGGACTAGCAGTCATCATCAACCCATACTTTGGGTTTCTATGGAAACCACATCAGCCTTGCATTTTATTGGGTGGAGCAAAGATACAAGGGCTTTGAGATGAAGAGGACTCTAATGTGAATGATTTAGCTGAGGCTTCTAGTGGAAGTCATCGAGGGTATGATCGATAGGAGAAATCCTTGTCAATCATGTTAATAAAACTTGTTGAACAAGAGCCTGCCAGAAAACGTACCAGGATGTCATAGTGCAAAAAAGATTTCACATGAAATATGTCGTCTCCCTCCCCGTAATGTTCCTGAAATGGTTCAACAGGATGTGTTCTCAGGGAGGCATTAAAAACTGGCCTGAAGTGGAGTGCGAACCTACGACTAGCGTCATCCCAGGACTGCAGCTCTGGAAGAACCTGTGAGGTCTCCTAATCCAAATGGTCCTCTTCCCTCTCGCCCCAGATGCTTTCAGGAAAACTGAGGCCAGAAAGGTTAAATGAATTCCTCATGTACCTGTTACTGCTGTGCCAACACTTTCAGTGTACACAGGCCATGCTAGCGAAGCAACTCCAGACTTTTTTATTCCATTGTATTTGAAGTAAAAAAAAAAATCTAAACTAATCAGAAGGGAAAATGTTGATAGCTCAGCATGACGTTGATCTAGAAGCAGCAGCCACAGTGAACTCGCGTGTCATGTAAGAAGCCATTGGAAGTGGCAGTGATGTAGCGAAACCAAGAGAACAGAGGAAATCGGGCATGCGTACGCTCCGCAGAGCTCCATGAACCAACCACCTGTTCAGGGGCCGCCATGGGAACTGCTGATATTCCAGAGAGGAGGGTTTGGGTCTGCAGGTGGGAGGTTCAGTTGTCGCCTGCTCCTAGGCTGAAGGCACTTAAAGCCATTTTTTTAAACAAAAAGCTTAGAAACCTCAGTTTGCTGATATGGAGAGACTTCCTACCTACTCCAGAAGCTGTGGATCTTAATTTGGAAGCGAGGCTCTTCAACTGGCATTTGTGTCGGCTGAAAACATAAGCTCAGAACATGTGTCTCTTTTCTTATCTGCAACTATTTCTCTGAAGTCGAAAACCAAGTACTTAAAGGAAATTAACATTCCTATCACATCCCTGCGCTGTGCAAGGTCTTACTGCAGAGTCTGATCCTGGGATCCGACTTCCACCTCCTCCAGCAACTCCGACTTAGGCTGGGGTGGAATCCCAGCCCCTGAGTCGTGTTTGGTGGCGTGACCTTGTTTTTATTTGCAGGGGAAAGGAACAGAAGACGATGGCATTTATGGAGGATAATTAGGGGTGAAGGGAGCCCAAACATGTGTGGAAGGAAGAGAAACCTTGGCTTCAAAGAAAGCTTGAGCATAAAAATGGAAAGCGGATCTTGGGATTTCGTCAGAGGCCAGAACAGCAGGGACGCCGAGTCGCTGCATTTGGCGCACAAGCCCTGGAATCAGAAGTGCAGTTTTGTTTTCTCTCCTCTGTGCTGACTCAGTCGGCATCTTTGGCAAGTTTCTCAACATCTCTGTTCCTCATTTTTCTTCCTGGGAGTGGCAGTCCTGATTCCTGCCTCTTCGGGATACTAAGCTCGTGTGAGGGTTATGTGAGCCAGGGAGTTTTCCTTTTCTGGTGCTTTTTGTTTGTTTCTGCATGGAAATGTTTCCTGGGCTCGGTATGGCCAGTTTGTCTTCATAGCTCAGCTCATCAGCTGAGGCCTCTGGTGCTCCCAGCTGGGCCTGCTTTGGGGAAACATGCCTGGTCTGAGCAGTGGACCAGAGGCCTGTCCTCTAGCTGCTCAGGGTCAGCCTTTGGCGATCACCCAGGCCTGTGTGAAGTCAGTGGAGAACAGTGACCAAGAACATGCCAGAAGGCTCCAGGGTGGGACAGTGGAGTCAACATCCTCGCTTTCTTTGTTAAGGAATAAAGCTGTGGCATATCTGCTCATTTGTTCTTTAGCCTTGAATTTATCGAGATCCTGGTCTATGGCTGCTTTGGGTGGTAGAAAGGGCTCAGTCTGGGCTGGCTGGAGTCGTCTTGTTCCAGCTCTGCTACCAGGGGATGAGACTGGTGGCCAGTCCCTTAGCAGGGGCAGGGCGAGGAGGTAGAAGGCACCAGAGCATAATAGCTCTTCTGCATAATGGGGAATGATGGCAGCTCCTTCCTGACTTAGGATCCATGAGGGCGAAACCAGACCTGCATGCCTTAAGCACCGGCCTTAGCGCTCTCCAGATGTTCCCTGATGGTTATAAAGAGAAGCTGTGCATGTCTCTTTAGGCCTTGTCTGTAAACTGAATGACCCAGGCTAAGTGGTCTCTAAATGTCTGTGCATTTCAGAAGGTCCCCCCTCTGTGATTTCATTTCTCAGTGGCTGTGAACATGGAAAAACCGTACACCATTGATTTTTTATTTTAAAAAGTTACAATTTTTTATATTAAAATATGTCTTAAATATGTATAGGTGATGTACAATTGCTGGCTATTGACTTCGACGGCTAATCCAGCCTGTCGTGCACATCGAGTATTGAACGACGCCGACTTGCCGTGCGTGCTGCATGCTGGGCCCGCACCAGGCCTTTTCCCACACGCGCTCGCACTTGCTCAGCACGCGGTCGTCTTGGGAAGCTGGTGATGCTCTCATTTTACAGATGAGAGAACTGTATCTCAGTGAAGTTGAGAAGCTAGCTTTGCGTCTTACAGCTGGCAGGCCAAATCAGGACGGGAACCGATTAGTTATCCGTCTATTGCTGTGCGACAGTGTAAACACCAACTTAGTGGCTTGAAACAACACACATTTGTGATCCCACGGTTGCTGTGGGTCAGGAGCCCAGGTGTGGCTTAGCTGGGTCCTCTGCTGCAGCGTCTCTCAAACCTGCAGGGAAGGTGTTGCCTCGGGCTGCTGTCACTGCTGTCTCATCCAAGGCTCAACTGGGGAAGGATCCGTTTCAAGGCTGTCATGGTTTTGAGCAGAACTTGGTTCCCTGCAGGTTGTCAACCCAAGGGTCTCGGTTTCTTGCTGGCTGTTAGCTGGGAGCAGCCCTTAGTTCCCTGTCACGTGAGCCTTCCCTACACGGCTGCTTCCTCCTGCAAGGCCAATGGGGGAGTGCGTCTCCTCACACGACAAGTGCCAGTGTCATGGCATGTGACTGTGGACACGTGACCGCAGACTCCCCATCACCTCAGCAGTGTTCTGTGGGTCAGAAGCAGTCACCGATCCCACCCACACTCAAGAGAGGGAGCCCCAGAGGGAACCTCAGGAGGGGAGGGACATGGGGCAGCCCTGGATCTCGCACCCACCGTCACCCAGGTGGAAGGTGCAGCTCTAGAAACCCGCGATGCCAGGACTGACGGTGTGAGATAGCGGGGGTCTGAGGAGAATGCGGGTGATCTAGGAAAACTTAGAAAATGTAGGCTCTGCACTGGGCCTTGGGTGAGGCGGTTGGCGTGGACCGGAAGTGAGGACCACTGTGGGCACTGCAGACAGAGCTGCAGTGGGGACGGGCCCCTCCTGGGAGGTGGTGCCCGGTGTAGACATAACCTGGCCTTGCAGAATGGGCCTCCCCTCAACTCTCAAACCCGCCTTCTCTGGAGGGCGGCCATTGGAGAGGCAGAATTCACTCTCGCTTCTCCCACCCACGCAGACAGGGAGGCGACGAGTTAGTTTAGTTACCATTTCTCTTTTTGTAAACACTGCCCGAACCTCGGGACAGCTGGAGCGGCAGGAATGACGGCCCTGTGTTTTTCTCTCTGTGAACAGAAAGCGAAACGACCGACAGCGTGCCCAGCGATGAAGAGAACGCCGAGGTAAGCTGGCCGCCGCCCCTTGCCTGTGACGCCTGGGCGGGCCCCGGGGCGTCCTCGCTGCTGGCTGCCAGCCTTTACTTTAGGCCACGAGTTTCACTTTTGGATTTTTTTGTGTTGTCAAATACACGTAACCTAAGATTTACCATACTTTTGGGTTTGGGGTTAGAAAATTCAGCATTGGGAACTGACTGGCAGGAAGGAGCGTTAGACGTTACCAGCAGGAAGAGAGGCCGCAACGGCAGGAAGAGGGGATCGAAGTTGAGGCCAGGAAACGTTCGTGTTCTTATCGCTATAAACATCCTCATTTACAAGCAGAAACCGTACGTCCTGTGTGGCCAAAGCAGTGACCAGAAGGACATGTCAGACAGAGCTGAGCAAACATCTCTCCACGTGTCCGAGGAGTCCCCTTCCCTCCGTGTGTGGGCCCAGAGGCTGGTTGTGTGTCCAGCCTTCATCCCGGGGGCCTGTTCCCCGCTCCCTCCGTGGGCTGGGCTCACACCCTGGCAGGATGTGGCTGTCACGCTGACAGAGAGTGTGCCTGCCCATCTGGGTCTATGCTTGAGTGAACAAGGAAGAGAGGAGGAGAGACAGAGAGAGGGAGAGAGGGAGGAAGAGAGGCTCACAGTTGTTTGAATTAGTGGTTTCCCAGTGTAGTACACGCTTCCAAGTACAGTGCAGGAAGAGACGGTAGGTGTACGTGCTCACGTGTATCCCGACCCTGTTCCGTCAAGATGACAATTCTAGCTCCTTCTCCGAACGAAGCCTGCCCTGAGGCCAGCTGCTCGCTGGGCAGCCTGTAGCTCTAAGCTGTCCCCTTTGAAAGCAGTCAAGGGGCACTCACTGTCCGTTACTAAGTTCCTCACTTCCCTTTCTCTGAAAGTGCAAGTTCACGCAAAGATCCAAGTGGGCCAGCAGTGAGGACCAAGCCTCCATGACAGATGGGCCACCAGGTCCTGAAACCTACCCAGTGATTGTGCTGGGGCAGCCGGAGCCCAGGGGAACCAGAAACCAAGCTGCTGCCTTCATGGAATAGTCTGGGCCACATTTCTGGGAGGTAGCAAATGGGAATTGATTTAAAAAGAAAAAAAATGGAAGGGAAACAGTTGCTTAGGGTATGACTTGCTGGGTGTAGCTTTCAGCGGAAGGTTGCAGAGTCGCTAAGCTTGTGTTCATTCCCCAATTCTTCAAAAATTCAGTGAAAACACCGACACGTGGGCACCGTGGCACATTTTTAAAAAGCCATTTCATAGAAGGAAAAGGAAATCTATATCTTACTTACTTTCTTTGAAAGGGGCGGCCACACTGGTGGAAGAGGAACATCGAAGGCAAGCAGTACCTCAGCAACACAGGCACGCGGAGCACCTACCTGCTGCCCAGCATGGCGACCTTCGTCACCTCCAACAAGCCCGACCTCCAGGTCACCATCAAAGAGGAGAGCTGTCCGCTGCCTTACAACAGCTCCTGGCCCCCCTTCACTGACCTCCCCCTCTCTCCGTCCGTGACCCCAGCGCCCAGCGGCAGCCGGCCCGACCGCGAGACCCGGGCCAGCGTCATCAAGAAAACGTCAGACATCACCCAGGCCCGCGTCAAGAGCTGTTAAGCCTTTGACTCTCCCTGGTGGTTGTTGGGATTTCTTGGCTCTGTTTTGTGATTTGTTTGTATTTTATTTTATTTTTTTCTCTCTGACACCTATTTTAGACAAATCTAAGGGAAAAAGCCTTGATAATAGAACATTGATTGCTGTGTCCAACTCCAGTACTGGAGCTTCTTTTTAACTCAGGACTCCAGCCCATTGGTAGACGTGTATTTCTAGAGCCTGCTGGATCTCCCAGGGCTACTCCCTCAAGTTCAAGGACCAACACCCACACGGGCAGTGGAGGTGCTGCATTGCCTACGGCCAAGGCCAGCATGATGGAGTGGATGCCTCAGAACGGACGAGAAAATGTGAACTAGCTGGAATTTTTTATTCTTGTGAATATGTACATAGGGCAGTCCTAGCAACGCTGCAGTCTGCTTCTGCACCTTATCTTAAAGCACTTACAGATAGGCCTTCTCGCGACCTTGCTCTGTCCCGGCACAGCCAGCCCGCCCCCCTCCCCGCCCATTCCCCGCCTCCCACCCTGGTCCCATCCACTTCCTTCCCTCCTTTTCCTCCTCTCAGAGGCTCTGTTCTGCATCCGGAGGAGAAGAAGAAATTGAACTTCTCCACAGATGTCCCATTTTAAGACTGCTTAAAAAAAAAAAAATATTTCTAATCTGCCATGCTTGGATGCCACGCGGTACAAAGGAAAACGATCATGGAAATATTATGCAAATTCCCAGATTGGAAGACAAAAATACTCTAATTCTAACCAGAACAAGCTTTTTTATTTTTTATACAGGGGAATATTTTATTCAAGGTAAAATTCTAAATAAAATATAATTGTTTTTTATCTTTTCTACAGCAAATTTATAATTTTAAGATTCCTTTTCTTGTTTATCAGCAGTTGTTATTACATCCTTGTGGCACATTTTTTTTTTTAATTTTGTAAAGGTGAAGAAAAGCTTTTATGAGCTCATGTAGCAATCAGATTATCCTGTGGATTGATAATAAATGAATGATATATAGTTAAATTTTTAATGGGCATCACTCCTGGCTTTGTCTGTGTCTGCTGCGAGAGAGCACGATGGTGGGGTAGGCCCGACAGAGTGTCATCGCTTCTTAGGGCCCCAGACTCTGTCCCTTGCTGACCACAAGAAACCCTGGAGGTTCCTGCATGTGACATCCTCCCTCGAGCACTCACCTCGCGCCAGGCCCGCTGCAGAGGGTTTTGCCCGCGTTACCTTCTGCGCTCATCACTGGTGTGCTACAGCATGGGGATTTGTCTCCATGTCACGTGGAGGAAATGAAGACTTAGAATGAAGGTGCCTTCACTCAGGTCACAGGGGTGATAAGAGTCCAGGAACAAGTGGAGCCCAAGTCTGGTGTGACTATGGGGGGGTCTTTTTTTTTTTATTTTTTGTTTTTAGCACATCCATCCTTTTAAACATTTATCATTTCTTTGTGTTGGGAACATTCATTATGAAGAAGGGGGTCTTTGTAGGCACTTCACTGTTCCCCTTCTCTGCTGTGAGCAAATTCCACCCCTCTGTTTTTCCTGTTCTCGTCCATGGGCTTATACATAGGACTAGAGTTTTGTGTTTGTGTCACTTACAGGGCACATGGTTAAGACGTTTTCAATAACAGAAGATATTTATTGGGCTCTGACTCCATGCCAGTCACTTTTCTTCCTAGGACTCGGGGCCTTTGACGTAGGCACTTTCATGAAAACTTAGAGTATGTCTTAGAGTGAGAAATGGGACGTCAAGGGCACCGATCCCCATCACCTGTTCGGTGTTTCAAGGCATAGGCCTGACCTTGAGAAGGCCACTGCGCTAATCTTTCCTGCATCTGTGATGTCTGTACGCTCGGAACATAAGCTACCCACCTGTCACCTCTGGGGGGTGTGGAGGAGATTGCCAAGTTAATATTTGAAAAGGTGCCTTCCATGAAAGGACAAAGGGCTGCTTTTGTGCCTGTCTCCGCGTGTGGCTGCAGATATAATTAGCGGTCATAAACTTCTCCAGCCCTAAACAGAAATCAGCTGAACCATCTTCCTGGTGGACGTGTTGTAGCCACATGCCAGTGGCAGACTGCTCCTGCGACGGGCACTTTCGTTGGTTGTGTTTCTATCAGTCTCTTAGTGAAAAGAGGAGTCCGAGGGAGGAAGAGATGTTCTGTGCTGTTCCGTTAAGACCTACTTTCTCCCAGGTCCTAAACGATGAGTCCAGTTTTTTGTGACTTATGTCTAAATTCTTTTACTTAGTCGTCCTGTTTTAAGTAAATTACCAAAACAGTAACTAAAGGTGGTGCTGAGTCACATGGCCTGGTTATGAGAGTGTTTAAAGTACCTTGGGTCCCTCACTCTTCCTTCTCCCACACACAGACAGGGCATCAAGCTCAGGTCCTGCCTCCTGCAGCAGCTCATGGGTCCCAATGTTGTTCCCACCCTCTTTTGCTGCTCCTGTTGTGGTACCAGACTTAGGGAACCTCCCCAGGTGGAAGAAAATTCAGGATCTGGAAATGCACAATATAAGTACCATAGATAATACTCCAGTGCCAACAAGGCCATGAAAAAGAGAATCATGTTGAAAATATTTCTGGGGAAGGCCATATTGTTTCTCAGTGATACTTGCCAGTAGCCTAGGAAAATAAGCTAGTTACACAATGCCTAGGGCTGAGACAAGATGGGGCATCTGTTGCACTCAAGCCTCAGACTTTGTTGTCACTTAGAGGAAGTAACAGGGACACGTGCTTCCATTGGTTGGCACCTGTGTGAGCTGATACGCTTTTATGATGGGCTTGGGTGTGTGTGTGTGTATGTTTGTGTGTGCATAAGTAGCAGGTTCAATGTGATTGCCTTTGGAACAATAGCCTCCATTCTCTGCAGCCAGTACCTGGGTTACTCCCTTGATAACGAGCTCATTGTACCACTGTGAACTATGAATCCAGTGACAAGTGCTTCCAGCCAGCAGTGAGGTTGCGAGAACCCAGCACATCCTACACACCCTGACACAAAGGGCTTCCAGAACACCATTTGCAAGTCTAAATAAATCCCTGCTCAACCATAGCATTTTTTCCACGCTTTGATGAAGTAACTGCCAAAGGCAGTGTTTAGTCTATTTAAATGTATTTGTAGAGAAGAAGAAACATACATGGATAAGAAACATAAATTCTTTGGACATCAAAACCTTAAAATAATTCCCTTGTCTTTTTCCCCAGTGCAAAGTGTACTCTACCAGTACACTGCGTGTCTAACTACTGCTGAGACAGATATTCTAGGAATGAGGAAGGTGAGTGATTTGGCTTCAGGAGTCTTGAGTTTTCAAACTTGTGCTTTGGGAACTACTTTGCATGTGAATGAAAAAGGTGTTACGCCCCCAGTGGCCTCTTGCCCCCAATTCAGAGAGAGGGAACCTTAGACATTCCTTTTGTTGAGGCCATTCTTTGGATATTGAATTCATTAGGCTTTTAAGGCTCCCTGTTATTGTAGCTTTGGACAAACAGGCCCAGATCAAAGGTGAAAATAAGAACCTCACTATTCTGCCACATTTCTACTGAAGAAAAAGCAAGGAAAAGGTTTGCAAACAGATAGCCAAGGTGGGTCTCTGGCATGCAGGAGTCAGATATCCCATGTCTCGGAATCTGTTTTGGTTTGGAAAGAGAATGGAGGCAGAAGCTGGTTTTTACCTGTGGTGTTCAGCCATCTCCCTTAGCCTGGAACCCCATCCCATGGCATGCCCAGGGCCAGGGCCATGGGAGCCACGGGGACAAGAACCTGACCAACTCTCTGGCTATCTCCTGCCTGCAGTGGGTCCCTCCCAGAGGTAACCACAGTGGGAGTTTCTCTGTCTCCCACGGGACTGCAAGCTTCTTGAGGCTCTATCTCGTTCTCTTTTGCATCTTGGCATGTGGAACAAGATCCAGGTACGTATTAGGCAATCACCCCCTGCATCTCCTCGTCCCCTGCCCCACTACTCCCAGTGTCAAGGGAACAGGGCTGTGGCCAGCTGCAGACCTGGAGAAGAGAGCCCGGGCTGTGCGAATCTTCAGGTTGGGAGATATAGGAAGAAGGTGGATTCTCGGATGTTCCCTCCTGAGGCTGCCTGGCCTCTGGGCCACACCCGGCTCACTAGACACTGGTATCATCCCCTGCCTGGACTTGGGCATTGCTGGCCCCGCTGTGAGGACAAATGAGGGTTTCGTAGCGGTTTTCTGTGGCCACACTAACAACAGGTGCAGAGGCTCTTTGTCTCTGCTTCTGAAAATAGTGCCTGGAAGGAAGGAAGTGGTCAGGCCTAATAAACAGTTTTAGCAAAAATGTTAAGTCTATCCAAGAACCTGGGTCATGCTGTAGAAGGATCAAGACGGGACATTTCAGAGTTCACATAGTCTGAAAAGAGTGTGTTCTGGAGTCCTCTGACCGAGTTTCTTCCTAAGAAAAGCAGTGTGCATACTTCTGTTCCTCTGAGCAAGCTGCCCTTTGGAGGTTTGGTCAGTTTCTCCGTATCTGCTTTATAAACATGTTCAGACAGAGATTACTGGCTCTGTAGAATGCATTGTGCTGGGATTGTGCAACTGCCGCTCGGTTAACCCCTTACGTACACACGTGGAGAGACACCACTGTCACATGCAAACGGCCTGTGCAGCGAAACCAATTGATTTTAGAAACACAAACTGTTTTGCAGGTGTGAAAAAATGTCCAGGGCGGTAGCATCTCTATGTTTCAGTTCGGATTGAGAAGAACGTTTTACAGCCTGAACACCCAGACGTTCATCCACGTGAATCATCAGGGGAAGAGGGTACCCGAGATGTTCCATCTGCTGGAAGCTCTGGTTGTGTATCTGAGATGCTTGTATTCTCCAATTGCTCTCCAGTGCTCCACTTCGAAGGCACTGACGTTTCGGATCCACAAGTTATGCTGGAGCACACTGCCGGAAGTTTCGGGATAATGTTAGCAGCTAGATGGGGGTGTGTTCCTTATGGTTAATGATGACTAAGCGTTTATTCTTCCCTAGAATTAACCACGTCGATGCATCTTCTCTCCAGAGCTCTCTTCCGTCTCCCTGCCTGACTTCTCTAATGCTGTGACTCTAGAGCTCATCTTTACTGCTGCCGCGTCTTTTCTCTGGGAAACTCTTGTATCATGTTCTTAATGTAACTGTGAAGTACAGAAGAGATTTCACAGGCTCGACTCTAAAATATTCAGGATACGGGCCAGTAGGAATTTTAGTTTAAAAAAAAAAAGTAAAATATAGCCCAAAGCCATTGATTGAATTTGACCTGGTGGTTTCAAGGATCCTGTGTAACACGACTGTGATATGGGAAGGAAACCACAGGCTGATTCAACAGATTTATGTTTTTAAACTTTGATTTCAAAGTTTTAAAGACGGATTTAAAATAATGTAATTTCAAGTGGCTTTTCTTAGCAGCTCATGAATTTAATTAGGGTAACCAGTCCTCTTGGTTCGTTCGCCCAGAACTGAGGGGGTTCCCAGGATGTGAGAGTTTCGGTGCTAAAACTGGGAAGGCCTCGGGCAAACAGGGAGGAGTTGGTTGCTCTAAATTTAATGTTGAGATACATGGGAGAAATGACATTTTGTGTTCTCTGAGGGTTTTTTAAACCCTGGTGAAAGCTTGATGAGGAGACATTATTGAGGGTATATAGTTGATGAGTCTATTACTAATGCATTAATTTAATGTAGTGTTTTGGTAAGAGAAGTAGATTTTCTTCATTCAACACTATTTATGGAATTCCCACTACTTGCTGGTACTGTTCTAAATGTTAAAGAGCCGTTACAGAAGTGAATAAAACAAAGTCCTTGTTCTAATGGAGTTTAAATTCTAGTAGGGTGGACACTCAACCAACAAACGAAAATAATCTTTGGGTGACAATAAATGCTATGGAGAAAAATAAAGCTGGATAAAGAAAGGAGCTAGAAAGCGATGGAGATATTTAAACCTTTCATTTTAGAGCTTAAAGGATCGATTGCAGGGTTGGCGGTTGCAGAAACCAGCAGTTAGAGGGAAAGAAGGAAAACAGCATATCAGCAGGGCTCAGTTGCAGGAAACGAAAACCACTCTAGCTATTTTAAGCAGAAAGGCATTGAATAGAGAGCAGCAGGTGTTTACAACTTGGTTGGGAGGTCTGGAGGAGCCAGCTTTCCGGATGCTTCCACCTCTGCCACCAATGTCAAGGTAGGAACTCAGGACACTGGAAATCACTAGAAATACTGTGAGGACACTTTGCTTTAGCTGAAACCTGCTCATCAGGAAGTTCCTGCCACCACCACCTTAACTGTCTCTAGACACCCATGAAATTAGTGGCTAACCATTGAGATACCACTTCAGAATGTCCCAGTGTCTCCATAATCGTGTTTGCTGATGATCACAGTCAGATCAGCAGGAAAGTGGCTCCTGCCTCCACTCTGATTTCCATATCTCTTGTAAGTGCATATTGTCAGTTGAACCTAACTCACAATTGGTTGAACTAACTCCTGGCTGCAAGTAAGACTGGGAAATTTGGTTTTAGATTGCCAGCCTCTGCAGTAGAGGAAGGTTCACTAGATGGAAGTGAGAATGGGTGCTGAGTGCCTATCTTCACACCTCGAGAAACCACTCTGCCAAGAACACCAAGGGGAGTGAAAAACCCAGGTAAGATTATACAGAGAACGGCATCTTCATCCCATATTCTCCAGTGTGTACTATATAATAGTGAAAATCAGCATTCACAGTGGATGCACAACAATTATGAATATCTATGCACCAAATAACACAGCAACTGCCAGTATAAAGCAGAAATTACACAAGAGTAGAATAGAAATAAATAGAAACAGATTAATAATAGATTTTAATACCCCACACTCAGTACATAACAGGTCAAGTGGAAGGAAAATAAGGATATAATTATTTAAATAATTTAATCAATAATAAGGTAGATTTTATGCATATTCAACACTATGCCCTATTGATAGAGGATATATCTTCTTTTCACATGTATATGGATCCTTTTGAAAAACTGATCATATATTCATATTTATGGTTGCATTAAATTAACTTGGATAGGCTTGGTAGACCTCTGCTTTTATCCTTGCTTCTGCCATGGCCTTTTCTAGTAGTGTGAGGTACACGTGCAGGGGAAGCAGTTCTCACTTCATGTGTGATTAAATCCAAAAGTTGACCAGTGATACTGTTCTCTTCCCTATCCTATTGTAGACACAGCATAACTAATATCTCCCTTTTACGCACAGCTTGTCAGATGATTACAAATAAAATGTGCTTTCAGACACAAGCATTGAGGGATAGACAATTTCAAGTCTGCAGGCCTGGGTGGAGAGGTACTTGATGCTTCTCCTGCAGGCCACTTGGTGTGCCGGCCAGCTGGGCTATGTGTTGTGTGCTATGGCCTGTGAGATGTGCAATGTCGTCACATGGCCATTCGGCAGGGTGAGTGGGAAATAGGAAAAATGATAGGTTAGTTTCATATGAAATATGTGCAGAAAATAAAAGCTGAGCAGTCATGTCCACAGAGTATATACAAAGTACCACATGTTCATTGCCATAGTGGTTTTGTCACATATTATAAGGTGTATATCCACAACTATTTATTTCATTATTTAGTAACTCCTTTTTTCTGTTACAATAAACAGTTTTGTCAGTAACAATGAGGTTTTTTTTTATTTAAGTGCATGCTTAATGAAAAATTTACGACTGTCTTTTTGATTCTCAGGGAATGACGATAAATGTGTAATTTGCACAAATGTTTGAAGATAGGACATTTGCCATCCAACAGGGGGCTGTGGTGATATCACTGACCATAAGAAAACTGGTGGACAAAATCTGCTAAAGAAATATCAGCATCTATTTCAAAAAGTTAGTAATTATTTTAAGAAGACTGTGCTGGAAGACAGCTATTCAACACAAGCAGTTACAAAGGGTGCATTTACATGTCCCTGTTAAGCAGTGAAGACTTTTTATTTGGATCAGACATTTGCTCTTCCAAATGTGTGGATTTTTTTAAAATTTCAGTAGTGGCTCCCAGCAGAGGGCCACTAGTGCTGATGGGACTGACAGTAGGTCAAAAAGCCCAGGCCTCCCGTGTGCCATGCAGAGACATTCAGCAATGTGGAAAATGAGGCTTTTCCCCATAAAAGGACCCAGCCTGACAGCCTGTGTGCTGAGAGAAGGGTGCATGTGGAGGATTTCATGGTCAGAAATGAGAGGAAAGTTCTAGCTGTCCCGTTAGAGATGTTGCTCTTTGCTGCCCCACCAACAGTGCGGCTGGGGCAGGGAGGGTGAGGGCTGAGGGGCAGGAGCCTGAGGTCCTGTTTGCTTGGTCTTAGGGTTCCAGTGCTTGTGCAGGTCATCTGGCCACAGGGGACATGCACAGAGCATGCTCACGGTCACCCTGGAGCTGGCTGTGGGTGAGAGCGGGACTGTGCCCCTTAAGATGACTCTTTCTTCCACAGCTTCGTGTAAATTCCTTTTGGAGACGTCTGCATCTTGGCCTGGTTTGGCTTTGTCCTCCCGAGTAGGTTCTCGTCACATATTTCCAGGTCAGGGGACTTACTGTTTCTTTTAAGGGACTAGCTGGGAATTGTTTCAGAAGCAGGAAGCAATGCTCTTACTGGTAAAGCAGGAAGGGAAGGGTTTCTGTGTGGGGACTTTAAACCACGATGAAAAGGTTGTTTGCTTTATAACTCGATAAAAAAGAAAGGGGGAAAACCCACCAAAAGCAAAACAACCACACACATGAACACACAAAACTGCAGAATACTTTGATAGGGTTAGTTCCTCATTCCTTTATTAGATTCGAGTTGGTGTTTCACAGTAGCCATGTGTCTTCACTATTAATAATTCAAATGATGTTCGGGACCCTAGAAAAGAGAACCATCATCTCGCAGCGCAGCCATGAGAATAGGCATGTGCTTACGAGCCTTCACAAAATGAAGTCTGAGCTAGAAGAAATTAGCCTAATGGCAGTTCAGGCAGGAAGCTTAGAATAAGCTTAACTACTGTCTTCCTTTTTGGATTGCTTTTCCCTCCAAGCTGTGATTTGAACTCTCTTATCTCCACGGTTGGAGTTGGATGGGGAGCTGGGAGGGCAGAAGGGGCAGAGGGAGATACATACAGCTTTCTGACTGACGGACAAGTACCAGCCACGCAGGCTAAGTGGAGCCCCCAAGGTCTTGTGATTTTTGAAAACTGCCATATTTCCTCCAGTTTAAGACTCATCGTATTTTCTCACATGTTAACATGACATTGGGTGTGTCATGTATGCCCTGTCAAAAAATGTTGCCAGCAGCTGGGCAGAGGAGTGAGGTGCTGACATTGCTGGTGGCCACACAATCTCAGCCAGCTCCATAGAAGTGTCTGTTCATCCATTTTGTCACTTCTGTTTTGTTATTTGCATTGGTGGCACCACACACTGTTAACTGAGATTCGTGTCCCTGATTGTCACTGAAAATGTCTTCACAAAGATTACACTGCTTTACTGTATTGAGGCAAAAGTCACCATGCATGCCTAAGATCGCCTGGCACATGCCTGGCATTATGCATTGCTCCATCGCACAGAGTAAATCGTACAATTTTCAAAGCAATGGGGAACTGATGTGACTACTTCATGCATCATAAAAAAAAAGAAAACCTAACAAAACACTGTTAATCAGTCTCCAAAATCTATCAGAAGTGTCTAGTGATTTTCAAAAGAAGCTGCTTAATGTTTATCTTTAAAAAAGGAAAAACAAAATTATAAGTTTAACCAAAGAGGAAATGCCAACAAACCACTAGGATTCTCTATGATGCCCTCAATTTACATGGTCAATCTTCAGTGCGCCGAAGAGCCAATCTCATGAGCATGGCTGGAAAGTGGCATGTCTCCCCAAGGCTGGGAATAACTGTGGGTGTCCAAGATGATTTTGGAAGAATATTTAGTGTCTGATTATGAAATAGGCTGGAGTTAAACTTTGGTTATGAAAGCAGCATATAACTGCATGCATAACGAATACTGAAGTCATTTAAGAATCTGCACAGGAAGTTCAGCACCCCGCTCCGTCTCCCCCTCCACTGCCTCTCTCTGTTTTTCTATGTCTTCCTCTCGTTTCCTCCCTCCCTCCCTTCCTTCTAATTTCTCTTCCTTCTCTTCCCTCTTTCTCCCATGGAAAGGCTGCTATTATATAAATAGAGCATCTTACAATCAATGACCTCTTAGAATGCGGGATGTAGAATGTTTGTCGGGCTGCTTGAGCTAGCCACTGAGGGGTGGAGGGGTGGAGAGGATTTTAGATAAGCGAGATTGTGGATGTCTTCAGAGAAGATGCTGCTGAGATAGAATTGTCGTAGCAAGTGATAGAAACATCAGCAAAGGCCAGGCTCCTCTGACCTATGTGCAGTGGATGGAGAAAGGGTGAATCTTGGGTTTGTGAGCACAAGTGGGTCATATGGGCAGAAAAGCAAGTGGCAGTCCCCAAGGAAGAGGAGGCAGTGAAGTTCGAGCATTTAGAATCCAAGGTTTGAGCTGGAAGAAATCTTGGTCACCTTCTTGCTGAATGTTTTCATTGAACAGATGAGGAAAATGGGCTCCTGTCGAAGAAATGACCTGCAGAACAAGGACTAGATTCCAGGTGTCCAACTCCCTCTCCAGGGATTTTCATTTGGAGAAGTCAGGTGTGTACCGGCCTCAGGGCCTTTGCACCTGCTGTTCCCTTTGCCCAAGCCCTATAAATAAAGGAATAAAATATAAATTTATTTACATTTTTACATGCACAGGAGTTCACAGAGAAGAAGTAAGACTCAAAGAAGTGGTTAGACTCAGGGACTTAGATTATCATTTTCACAAAGGAAAGGGGTTTTGTCTTCAAGGGA